>AXCO02005819.1:0-17544 GCA_000473525.2 Anopheles melas | reverse complement strand
AGAGGAAGAGGAGGAGGAAGAGGGAAGCACGGAGTACGAAACGGAAACGGAGTCCGAGGAAGAGCCGGCGCCACCGGTGAAGCCGGCACCGAAGAAGCCCGAACCGACGAGCACACTGAAGCGCCCAGATGACGCAGCATCATCGCAGCCACCACCGAAGCTGCCGGTGCAGCTGCGCAAAGTCACGCCAACGAGGAGCCCCGACAAGTCGGACAGCGAAAGCAAACCCTCCTCGAAGTCGGTGTCCGAGAAGTCGTCCTCGCCGGAGCCGAAACCATTCATCAGACCGCCGCTGAAGAAGGTGGTGCGGCCGCAGCAAGATCCACCGCCCAAGGAGCGATCGGTATCGCCCGAGCCGGCCAAAAACTTCCGCGTGCAGCTGCGCAAAGTGCCCTCCAATCTGAAGGCGCCGCGCGTCAAGGAGAAGCTGCCCGAGGTGCAGCTGAAAAAGGTGGAGAAGCCGCTGCTGGAGGACATACCGAAGAAGGAGGAAGCCTATCCGCACAAACCGTCGATGCTGAAATCGGAAAGCAGTAAAAGAAGTAAGTACAGTGCGCTGCTAATGGCGTTCCACTGAACCTACCCTTGAGCTAGAAACCTACATCCCCGCCCGTCCAAACAAGCGGAGAACCCCTGGTGGCCCTTTGGCGCTATTTGCACTGCGGTATTCGCTTGTGAAGTGCCTTTTTTAAGGTGCCGCACCGTCGAGAATGATTCATCGACTCGAAGCGTTCCATTTCCGAATGGTAAAAGTGCCCAAAAGTAACCCACTGCCTGTGTCGTTCCAGTTCCGCCACCACCACCGATGCCAAAGTCGAACATACCGCCACCGCCTCCACCGCCGCCGAGCTTGAAGCCTCCGCCGGACTTTGAAAAGAAGGAAATATCCGACAAACAGAAGGAGGTGCTAGACAAGCTAAAGTAAGTGTACTGCCAATGCCGTTTGATAGGCAAAACTGAACGAACGAATGATCACAACTTCATCACCAACCAACTCTGTCCCCTTGTCCATTTGCAAGCCTCTGTCTGTTATCGTCGATGTGATCTTACACTTTCACAACCAACCCTCAAATCCCAATGACACACACACACATACCCACGTGTACTAAAACTCACCCCGTCACTAATAGATCGTGTTCGTGAATTGTTTGTCGTCGTCGTCGTCGTCGTCGTCGTCACAGTCAACTAACAACTGTTACCTTCTATTCTCTATAAATCTTCCATTCTTGCAGACGTCGTCCACGTCGACGTCCGGACTGGTCGGACATGATGAAGGAGGTTGAGCAGGGCAGAAAACTGAGACACGTTCAGTGTAATGACAGGTACCACACAGAGACGGCCCACCAAACCATCCCCCGCACGGCTCGGAGTTTCCGCGATTTTCTTAATTTTTCTTCAAATTTTGTGTTTCCTCCTAATCTGGATGTTCCTGTTTGTATGCTTTTTGTGTGATTTTGTGTAACAATGCCCCTGTCCTTAGTCGCTCCCAGTAGATCCTATTTCCGTGATCCTGCCCTTCGATGTAGCACGATCGTACACTGAATGATGATGGTTTTTGTTTTTATTTTACCTTCCCTTGATCCCTTGATTCCCATGGCCCCGACAGATCGCATCCGATCATAAACTCCAAATCGATCACCAAGGTCAAGGATCAGTTCATCTTCGAGACGGAAAAGGCGACGGCACACAATCAGCTGCTGAAGCAAATCCAGGGCGGTGTGCAGCTGAAACCAACCAAGTGTAACGATCGCAGCAAACCGATCCTCGGCGGTTTGCGCAAGTTCCGCCGCCAGATGACGCTCGAGGAGCAGTTGGCCAAGTCGGAGTCGCGCGCCAACCTCGAGGCGCCCCCGGCCGAGGAAGAGGAGCTGGACGAGCTGGACGACATCGACAAGGTGCGGGACGATCTGCAGAGCACCAAGCAGATGCTAGCGCACGAGCTGCGCAACAACGAGGCACTGGAGCGCGAAAACAAACGGCTCCAGGCCCGGGTACAGAACCTCGAGGCCGAGCTGTCCCGGGAGCGATGGAACCCGCTGAGCGGCGAGGAACGGACCACCGTTACCGGTCCCCAGTCCGATCTGATACAGTCGCTCAAGGACGAAGCACTGGAGGCGCAGAAGCAGTCGCAGCAGCTGGAGGAAAAATATCAAACCGTGGCCAAGGAGCTGGCCACGGCCTACAAGCAGACGGAAGAGCAGAAGCGAAAGATCGCCGAACTTGAGCGCAAACTCCAGGTAATGTTGCGCAATGGCGCACGGGGCGCGTGAGTGCGGAGGTTGATCTTACACCTTAACAATTGAACCTAGCTACATTTGGATTGGCCAAACAAATTGTCACTAACGGAACGATTCGAAACAGCTAACACACAACAACACAATGTCATAGGAGATTCTAGTATACATTAAACTTTCACTTCTCTCAATGCTTCCTCTTCTCGCTATTGCTTTTCTCGACGCTAATCAATCGTTCTATGTTGCTATCCTTTTTAAACTGCAGTGCTTAACGGACGATGACTTCTACTTGAACGAGCATCAGGTAATGTGGAATGATAAATGGTTTTGGCGTATTTTTGTGTGGCGTATCTGTCGTAATCGTACTGAATGCGCAAGTAGCTTTGCGTACTGCCACGCGCGCTGCTTACCGTCAATATAATGCTGATCTTGCAGTTGGAGCATCGGTGGCTTTAGAATAGGGACGATTCGTCTATTTGTGTGTTGTTGTAGCTTAAGCTAATAGATCGGTACGTCAACTAATTCCTTGTTTCGGGTGGCAATTGCGCGCAGGGCATTACGGACGATCGCAGAGCGACGGAGTCGGCCCAGAAGGAAAGCTCACCGGAGCTCCAGCCCGAGGAAGAGGAAGAGGAGGAGGAAGAGGAGGACGAGGAAAAGAAGGCTGAAAAGCTGGCCAAGCGGTTGAACCGCGAGGTCAACATGCTGCAAGCACGGCTCACGAGATTGAAGGAGAAGCAGGAGGAAAAGCATGCCGAACGGCAGGCGTTAAAGTATGCCATGAAAACCAACCAGTATGCCCTCAAGTAAGTATTGCTGGGGAAGGAACGCACGGTTTGATGGAATGACACATTCATCCATTTCCCCTCGCCTCCAGGGCTGAGAAGAAGAAGTATAAAAAGCTTCAGAAGGAGGTGGAAAAAATGGCCGCCATGATGAAGCTGGAGGATGACGATGATGAAAATGCCGAAGCCAAGGAACCACCGCCGGAGGAACCGGAAGACGAGCAGGAAGAGGAGGAAGAGGAGGAGGAGGAGAGTGAATCGGAGGAATCGGAATCGGAAAGCGAAAATGAGAGTGAAAATGAAGCAGAGGTAAGCCATCGGGACAGTTTGCCCATGCTACGGAACAAACGTGTCTCATACGCGTTCTTTTCGCTGTTGCTCTTCTAGGATGCTCCGGATGATAAGAAGAAGATCAACCTTGAGCCACGAGTCAAACGGCACGAGGCTCGGCTGGCCTCGCTGAAGAAGGGCAACTACTTGCTGCAGGCCAACGTCGATCGTATTAAGGACGAGATTAGCAAGGTGCGCGAGGAGTGCTGCACGCTGCAGACGGACCTGGACAACGTCATAGCGGACTTGGGCTGATGATGGTGGTCCCTTCCTTCGATCCGTCGCCATCCCCCCCGGGGGGGTGTGCTACCGATCCAATCTTTACCGAAATAGTAACACACAGGACACCAGCTACGTACGAGGGGCTGGTGCAAATGTATTGTTTCCTAGGTACAAGGCGGAAACAGGGAGGGAGGAGCGAGCCCCCTTCCGCTGGTTCCACCGGCGTTTAGCAAACCCGTGGCAGCGCTTACACATAATCAAATGGACAAAAAAGCATTCGCTTCTGAAAATATTATTCGCATCAGCCAACCTGCTGACCTGGGTGGCGCCGCACGTAAATACAAGTATTTTTGTACATCGTTACTTTTGTATACACACACACACACACACATGCATAATAAACTTACCTTTAATGTACGATAGCTGATGGTGGTGTGTTTGCACTCACTGAACTACCTGTAAAAATTAGAGAAACAGTTGCACATTTCTAACAAAAAAAAAACTAAAAAGCGAACTAAACTGCACGCGAGTCACCGACCGTTTGTTTGTTGATGTGTGTGTTTTTTTCTCTTGTTTTGGCACGGTAAACAAACTGCTCCGCTGTCAAAAACGACCGAGCCCGAAGTGTGCCGAACGGTGCCGAAATTTGAACTCCTTTTTCGAACGTTTTCGAACACGCGCGGATATCCTTTGGGAATGTTTTAATTTCTCTTCTAACTCTACGATATCCCAAAAGCGAGTTGTGGAATGAATCTTTTATCTTTACACAAACCACTCATAAGTGAAAAGGTTGATAAAGTGGATGTTTTTGCTTTCCAACCATTCCTTTGCGTGCGTTCAACGGTCAACGGTTGAAGCACCAAAACGTCAGTTGTGTTGTTGATGTGTGAGTGTGAAAAAGGACTGTGAACGTACCTTCCCTTCCGTGTACGGTGATCGATTCCAGAATCCTTAAATGCTTTCACACAGTGAGGAGACACTTTTCCGACTAGGCTTTAGTTGCAAAAGTAGTGAAAGCGTGTTTTAGTAAAACACACACGCAGAGAATGTGAATGTACCGACGGTGTGCCCCCGCTTCCGCCAAACAACAAACAGTGCGTTCCGAATTCAACATGGTTTAATGGTGCGTTGGATTCTTCCACTGCTCGGTTCCGTCCTGTGCTAGAGCGCCGTGGCAGAAAAATATGCGACCGAAACGAAGGTTTGTTTATCGTGTCGCACCCACCGAGGATACGCCTTTGTAAGCTGGAGCCTTCTTCTTTTGTAGTGCCGCGTCGAGGAAGGTTGTAGCTAATTGCAAGTAGAATTGTTAGAACGCTCAGCAGCTCAAAACCCCAAACCGGACGGACGGTCGGACGGACGGACGGAACGACACCAGCAGCCCGCGTGGGAAGTACAGCAACACGATAAAATGCCCGAACATCTTGAGCTGCAGCAGCTGGTGGACGGGGTGTTACAGGGCACCACAGGCCACCGGTCACTGTCCTGGCTGCAATGCTCCTGCCCCTATCTGGGCATCATCCTTGCTACGGTTTCGTCATTTTTCTTCTCACTCTGCTCCGTCATTGTGAAAGGACTTGTTGATGTAAACCCCATCGAGCTGGCCACCTTCAGGTTCGTATGCGTATTCTCCATTTTGCTCTACCTACCGGCTAATCATATCGCCTTTCGTTGCCCATGGTTGCAGATTCATTGGCGTGTTGCTACCCTCGATACCAATCGCAATCTATCGGGAGGAAACCTTCTTCCCGGAGGGAAAGCGAATCATACTCATGCTGCGGTGTTTCGTCGGAACCACAGGACTCATGCTTAGCTTTTACGCTTTTCGCCACATGCCGCTGGCGGACGCGTCCGTGATTATTTTCTCGACGCCCGTGTTTGTGGCCATTTTTGCACGGCTTTTCCTGCGCGAGGCTTGCGGTATGTTCAATGTTATCACCATTATTCTAACGCTGATCGGCGTGGTGCTCATCACCAAGCCACCGTTTCTGTTCGGGGACAATCTGGTATCGATAGTGGACGAACAGATCATGGAAAACAGCTACGACATTTGGGGCCCGGTAGCGGCCCTTTCGTCGACCTTGTTCGGTGCGAACGCGTACGTACTGCTGCGCGCCCTCAAAGGGTTGCACTTCTCCGTCATCATGTCCAACTTTGGCGCCTTTGCCTTGCTGTACACGCTTTTGGTGTGCTACTACATTGGAGCGCTCTGTTGGCCACTGTGCGGTACGGATCGGTTTCTCGTCATAGCCCTGGCGCTGTTTAGCTTCGGCGGCCAGATACTGCTTACGCTCGCACTGCAATACGAACAGGCCGGTCCTGTGGCGATTGCCCGTTCGGCCGACATCGTGTTTGCTTTCATCTGGCAGATTATGTTTTTCAAGGAAACTCCTAGCCTTTACTCGGTGCTCGGGGCGCTGCTAGTGGTCAGCTCGGTCGTTTTATCCGGCCTGCGCAAATGGGCCCTCGCGCTGCCCAGAGACTCGGAAACGAGGAAAAAGTTACATTTCCTCTACCTGGAATAGATGATACACTTAGTAGGCGTGTTGGAATGTGTGAGAGACGCTGATACGCGTTCCATATTCCATTTTGGCTCAATCACTTGCAACAATGCATCTTTTTTTTATCTGTGTACATTCCAAACCTCGTTTTGTAAGTAGAGAAGAAAAAAAACACACATTTCCCAGAAGAAGGAAATTTCCAAAAGCAAATCAAATACTTTGCACGATTAATCCAATCGAATTGAGCAAAAATATCCTTACCAAATCATTCAATTTTAAACTCCAGATAACAAACAACTCTCTTAACAGTAAAACACACTCGCATCCATTTTATCATCGCTTGATCGTTCGATGCCAGGCAGCAGAGAGCAGAGAGAAAGAACGGCAAGGGAAAATGTTTGAAAAAAAAAAACCAACAAAATGATAAACTGTAAGACTTTATGACGACCAAAATCAGAATGTAGGTGGATAAGAGATATTTTTAAACGATACACATTACTCAACTATGGAATTGCTTTCCATTGCTGTTAAACCACCATCCAATGGAACTAAACGCTAAATACAAATGCACACCCTCGGCCTTTTCAAAACTTCACACTCAATTGTGATGCAAATGGTGGAAGGATAAGCAAAAGCTATCCTTCTGCCGCTATTTTCACTTATTGACACTAATCCTAATCCAGGATCAGTTTTCCAAAGGGCGAGGGTACCAAAGAGGCAGAGAGAAAGAAAAAGCGAGACAGAGAAAGTAAGAGAGAGAGAGAGAAGCAAGAAGTTAGCATGTTACGATTCTAGTCAAACAAACGTTTTCCGTCACGTTCAAAGGACATCAGCAAAGTAGTAATAACAGCAAAACAGCATCACGGATTACTAGGAAAACTCAAACGCTTGTCAAACAAGAAGAGCAGGAGCGAAAACGGGTTTCCCTGTCCCTGTTTCTTGTGTAATATGAAATATTAAATAGTTTAATAAAACTGCATTGTGATTTAAAGTGGTCTCAGTGATTCATGCCGCCAAAGAATGCAAGGATCATGCAAAGATTTTTGATACATTATGATTTGTTTGAAGCTCGCCTCAACATTAACCCCCATTAGTCTCCCGGTATCCTCTTTAGTTAAGCGAGAGAAATGTAACGAGCGCAAAGACACGTTGTTCCTTACATTCCCGAAGGCCGAATCGACACTATCACTACCGGATACCGTGCATGAAAAGGGTATAGTTACTCTAAAATAGCGACAAAAACAAAGCTCACATGCGAACTGTTGAGGGAACTCTGTTGTACACAGCACGAACACGAATCACAGCATTATCTATTACTTAAAATAAATCCTCAAACTAAAACCACCGGCACTACTGCTCTTCTTAATCAGGGTTTTTTTTATTGCGATAGTTTGCGATTCTGTGACTTAAACAATAGGACAATTGCTTCAAATTTGGTACTGGTATAAAATTTATTGTTTCCTGTTTACGCTTTTTGTTCGCCAATGGAAGATTGTTGAACCTTTTGCGCTTTGTATTGTTTTGGGGATTATTATTGGGAAATACTAACAACATTGCTTCTACTTTGCATCAGCACTGGTGACCAAGAAAAAAAAAACACGCATCTATCTACTGTGACACTGTGTGTGGCATCCTATCTACCTTCCTTGACCAGCAAGTACGTAAAAAGGGGTGCCGTTAAATGCGTGCTCCTTTCACACTTCATTCCTTTGGAATAGTTTTCGTTTTTTTGCTTTTTTGCCTAAATTACCTCCATTACTCGCAAGCTAACATTTAGTGTGTGGTTTCAATAAATAAGGCACTATCAAACTATATCGTCTAAATAAAATGCTTCCCGCAAGGTGCTTCTCGACCCGGCAGCCCCTAGTCCAGCCTCTTCAGCACGGTGTGAATGCGTACGCTGACGCGATTATCAAAGTCGTAGTTCTTAAAGTGTTGCTGCGCGTGCAGAAGCAATCGGCGTGCTTCTGCTCTGCCATCTTCGCCCGCAGTATCTTGGCGAAGCAACAGCACGGCCAGTTCGTAGTATGCAAAGGCGGAAATATGCATATCCTGCTGCTCCTGGTGCTCTAACGTTTCCCGCATGAAGATACACTCCCGAAACGCGCCAATTGCTTCCTCGTAGCGGGCAAGACAGCTCAGACAGGCACCTAAAATCAACCGGGAGATTCCAACCATCGGCTCGCTGAACGCGTCCGTCGGTTGCGAACAGTCCGCCACCATGCTTGCCAGTTGCTCCTCGTTGCAGCTGCTCAGTGCATTCCAGAGAAACAGCATCTCAAACACCAGATACTTCCAGTAGAGGGAACTGCTGTACTTGGGCTGCTCTCCACTTTCCGCCCTCGGCAGCTTTAAGCAGCGTCGAAATATGTACCGTTCGATTTGCGAGTCCTACAAAGTACCGGTAGCATTACATGAGAGCTACCCTGTCTTATTGTGCCTGAGCCTGTACACTTACCTTCTGCGGCGAGCGATTGATCAATTCCAGTATTTCTGCCCGCCATTTGACAAGGTTGGAAAACTGCCCAAACGAACCTTCACATATTGCGGTCAGATAGGAATAGAAACTCTTGGAAAACTGGCTGCACTGCCTGGGAGGGGAGAAAGAAGACAGTTTTGTAAGCATTTGTACACTTTCTCTTATAAAACAGAAGCCTCTTACTTGAGCTCTTTAAAATTCCTCATCGCAGTTCCGTAGTCCAGCTGTATCAGCCGACACCAGCCGATTTCGTGCAGACAGAGCAACTTGATTTCCCGCTGAGCCGATGATCGATAGGCCAGTTCGTAGGCACGTATCGCATCCTGAATGTGGGACTAATGCGGAAAATATGCGTGTCACTCATCCGACATTGTTTTCCCTACCCTTATGACTTACCTTTAACCGCTCGACACGACCCCGGAAGAACAGGAAAAGTGAAGATTTCGCAAACTGCTCGTTCGCTTCATCAATCAGCTCCTGTGCGGCGCTAATTTCCATGCTCAGGTTTGACCCATCCAGTGCAAAAAACGGTGTCACAATCGTGTAGTACCATAGCAGGGCCAGCGTGGCCAACGGGGCGCGCATGTCGGTACTTTGGCGGGAAAAGCTCAAGCACGCTATTCCCATTGCCCGGTCCCCTTCGAACCCGAGAAAGCTGATCAGTTTTAGCAAGCTCGGCGGCAACAGCGATATACTCAGCTGGAACACGCCATATCCGAAGCTGATCGCCCCCATCAGGCGATGAATGTCCTCGGGCAGTATTTCGTCAGGGGCATGGGATTCGCCAGCAGGAGTATTAAACGACCGCCAGTTTGTGCTTGCTTTTGGTGGTGACTGCATGCCATTGCGCCCGTTAACACGACGTGTACTTCCCTGGCCCAGATCCAACACTAAATGATCCCTTGGAACGCTAACGTTCTCCAGTACGTTCGTATCGTTGTGGTCGTCCAGAGATTCTGTACTGCTCCCAGCACGCGAGGGGCTCGTAATGCCGACAAAGTCAGTGGTGTAGCTTTTTTTCACGCTTCCACCACTGCCACTCGGATCGGACTCGCTCGACGTCAGCTCGCTAAATGACGACCCTTCTCCGCGGCCAGAGTCTGCCAATTCAAAGGTTGTAGTTTTCGATTTGCGCAGAGCTTCAAGGTGCGATGACCTGTGTTAGAGATGAAAAACAGATAGTATAATATGTACGAAATCGGAAGATATCATCAGCTAACAACGCATACCACTTGCTGGAATCGTCCGGAGATTGAAGCGTCGAATTTGGTACCGTCCAATCGGCCGAACAAGGAGTGCCCAAGTCCAGCGAAACCCTCATCCCAGTACCAGCGTCCTTCGACTGTTGCTGTAGCCGCAGCGGTGCCTGCGGAAAGGACGTTCCGCCATCCGATTGCAGCTGTTCGGAATACAGCTGATAAATCTGTTGATACGTGTGCTGGTACACTTTCCACGCCTTGCGCAACAGCCAGCCGCCCTTGACGAATCCTCCAATATCCTGGCCCAGCGACACCAGTATGGTTAGGCACAGCTGACTGTCGGCCAAAATGATCTGCTCCTCCAGCGTCTCGGTGAGCGATTTGTGAGGCTCACTGGAGCCGAACAGCTTCGATCGAACCGATTTCAGCCAGCCAACGTCGCCCGCACACTGCTTCTCGAGTTCGCGTAGGCGCGACTGGGCTTCGTTCATCTTTTCCGTTTCCCACGATATCACGGCGTTCTGCAAAGAAACGAGCAGAACGTGCGTCGGCAAATCTGTGTTATTCTGTGTTGTGGGTTGTGCTTAATTTTGCATGAAATTATATCACCATTCCCCACCAGAGCCAACAAAGCATGCTTTGAGATGCAAACTAAGCCTTTTCGGAAGAGGACAATGCTGAGAAGGAAAAGAAAATTGGATTGAATTATTGAACACACACTACACGGTGCAATCAGCCTCAATCAATGCTAAAAAAAATCGGTCTGATGAAAAATTCAACTCACTCATCTTGCGAATGAGCCACGTTGCTGCTTTCTGTTTAAAATATGATAATGAAACACGTTGACTGCGTGAGTAATGCGATGATGGTGGGTTTTACCGGTAAGAGCACTTCATGAGTACAAGATGTCAACTTCATCGACGATTCAATTTTATCTACTGTGTACGAACTACACCGATTCGGTGTGTTTGTGTGTGTTCGATGTTCAATCTAATGATGTTTCAAGTAGTGTAACTATTCTACCTTAAGACAACAATAACTTCTCCTATAAAAAGCGGGAACGTCTGTAGGTGGAAAGTACAGTACGTGATACGTGTCTACTACAGCATCATGAAGTTATACGCCTTTGCTCTCGTGCTATGTGTCGGTCTGGCCGTAGGTGCCGAGGTTGATAGTGTACCGGAAGTGCCATCGGACCTGCAGCTACAACTGGACGAGCTGCAGCTGGCCGATAAACCAGAAGCTCCTCTGGATGACGCCGAACAACCTCTTCCCCCAAGTGGCGATGAACTTGGGCCCGAAGATGCTCCAGAGCCTGTCCCGGAGGATGGATCACCCGACGAGGACCACCCGGCAGAGGAGCAGGAGGAGGAGCCAGAGGCAGAGGCAGATGAGGAGGAGGCGGATGAATCCGAGTCCGAAGAATCGGACGAAAGTGACGAGCTTGAAGAGGCACGCTTGGTAGCGGAGGAACTGGAAGAACGCCAGCAGGAGCTGGACTACCTGAAACGCTATCTAGTTGGCCGTCTCCAGGCTGTCGCCATCCTAGACCGCCGTGTTCGTCCTGCCGTGATTCGTCGTCCCTGGATACGCCGCCCGTGGATCCGTCGCCCAGGAGTGCTGCCTCGACTGGTGCTCTAAAATCGCAGCCCTTCAAACCAACACCACACGGTGAAAAGCAGTAGACCAAACCACACCACCAAACAAACAATCCTGCAACCATCAGTGGATGGAGTCGTGCAATAAAAGTTCAATCTAATTTCCCCAGCAACATTTGAGTGTGCTAATTAATCTTTGTCACAAGACGTCGGGTTCATTCATTAGGCGCCGAGACACACTAAAATAGGGAACTCTTGCCTCTACCTCCCTCTAGCTTACGCTATTACGTCCCCCCACTTATCACTTATGAGCAAACGTTTCAACAAAAGCGAAACGTCCCGTAGGCGTCGTCCTCAGCCCAGTCCTCAGTGTTGTTTGTTCGAGTGTAGTGCAAACAGTTGTTGTCGCTTTTTTCGTTTACCCATCAAGAGAGCCAGATTGTATTCTGACCCGGCATCGTCATGTAGACCGTACGCTGGAAACAATTTGTCTGCGAGACCACCCCGCCCCGGGGTCGCGAGGGGGGTGGTGTGTATTCGTTAATGTAGCAACAATTTATCAAGTGACACTTCTAACGACGAATGTAACAAAACATGTGCGACGGACGGACGGATGGAAGCCATTTCATCCAAACGGTTATATTATTGTTTCCTGGCCGGTTCTTGCCCCTTTAGGCAGAACGCAACAAAAGCACACGCCGACGGAGGCTTCACACCACGTGTGTGCGTGTGCTTGGGATGATGGAGGCGCAAGGTTGCTGTCATTCGCTTCAAACGACAAAGCATGCTACATCACTAACCATGGCAACCGATCCATGCATGGCCCGCCACTGCTTGAACCAAGTTTCATCCGGTGAATGAGCACGTACCTATACAAAAGGCAGACCATTTCCACTCAATGTTCTCGGGTGCTTGTTTCTGACAAGGCGCATTTGCTATCACCAACATCGTAGCACTGCAAGGCTTCACTGCCCCTAGGGGTTGTATGCGCTCAGATGTTATTGTTTTGCTATATTTATTGTTGTTTGCAGTTGCGATTGTCTAACAGATAGCGAAATTGGATGCAAACTATGCGAAAGTCTCTTAACAGCAGTGCACAAAGAAACAAAGCGAACAAAGCAGGAAGAAGAATGGAGAGAGCGAAAAATGCAAAACTGACCAAGAACAATTTGCTCTTTTAGTGTGCAAGCTGTTTTGCAGCTGAGCTTACTGAATGCTGTGCTTTAAGAAGACGTAGTACAGTTAAAACACTCCATTTACTTACCATGAACGAGATGAATGTGTGCCCAGCGACAATATGCACGCTGGACGGGCGATCCTTGAAGCTGTCCTCCGCCGCCTTGGGCATGTTGTTCAGCCACAGAGTGATGCCCCGCTTGACGTACTCCCAATCCTGCAGCTCGTCCATCGTTTGTTCTCGCGCGGAAGCGGTACACATTCCCGCAAAGGTTCCCGCGTATTAACTGGCTCGCTGTGTGACTCGCGGTACAGCGTATTCCATCAAGCGCCAATCAATACACACGCTGGCTGTGTTGCAGCAAATTCTACCCAATCGCACTAATTCATTCGGCCGCTCGCGCGTTATCGTTCGGGGGGGGGGAGCAGGATTTGTTTCATAACAAGCACCCGTCGGCAGTAATTAAACTCTGAAAAGACATAGAAACCCATTGAACGAACCATGAAATGAGCGGCTCATTCTGTCGACATCATCATTGCGTTGTACAAGTTTGAATCTTTAATGGTAAAAAAACAATCGTTTCATGCCGCCACAATGGATGACGCTGAGTAAGGAAAGAAGGACCGCAAAGAATTCGTGCTCGATGGGCACGTTTCGTTGCTTTTGTTCGATCTTGCAACGCTTTGTGCGGGAAATTGATTTTTTTTGTATCAAAAGTCCCCAGGTCCCCAGAGGCGCGCAATATACTATTGCATGGCACGCAAATCTGCAAAGTACCCTGCTGTCTCTGCAGTAAATTGGCCACCAGTGACGTGAAAGCGCCGTAACACTGTCAAAGTGTCCATCTAAAATGGCAACTATTTGGGTGGCGAATGTTTCGGCAGTGAAAACAAAACCAAAATACAATACAGTTTTGCATGATTGAAATAGCTTCACATACCCGGATACACGACTAGAAACGGAAGTGAGAGCGGAAAGAAAACGTCCGGTTCCGGCATCCGTTCGGAACGAGCAAGAATTGTAATGTCGATGGAACAGCCCTTGATAATGATTGCGTTTGGATAGCGGCTACATTTCGATTTGCCATTCGATTCTAGAAATAGACATGAAATGAAGCACGAAGTGAACGAAGCCGGGTACACTGTCACATCCTGGCACAGGTTTAGGCTACTGGATACTGCTCATGGTGGTTTGGACGTGGAAATTCAATAAACATTTACAAACCCGCGTACAAACGAAGATGATGTGTTCTGTGTTCTGGGTGTGAAGGGATCGATTTTCGGATCGAATATTCAATGCATGTGCGACGACAAGTGCATACCAGATGAGCCAGCAGTTTAATAATAGCAGGCGTTGCTTCGATCCGCCGAAATGTTGCTCCACGCCCCGTACACCACAGCAGAGCCACTGGAATCTTCGTACTTTATGCAATCGTCACCACACACGCACTGAGCAACACACCAAAGCAAAAACGGCACTGTTTTAAAACCCGCTCGCACCAACAACAGAATGACGGTCCCAAAATTGGTAGGGCCACCCGCATGACCTCGTAGGGACGACGACGACGACGACGTCAACAAAAGAAACACACCATCCCGCTGATAACATGCGGTTCGGTTCACACTTTCACACCTTCACAGCTTGCCATCCAAACGAAGCAGACACTAACACTTAAGCTACGCTTCACTACTTCGCCGAGGCGATTAGAGAAATGGATAAGGAAACGCGGCAACGCAAAGCTTACCGTGTTTGCATCGCTGGTTTTTGTGCTGAAAGTACGCACAACTACGAACCACTTAGGCACACCGGCACTGAAGAGGAAACTGCTTTCACTAACAAATTCGAGTGCCACCCGTGCGGTGCCTCGGAATCAGCTTTTTTAAAGGGCCAAGCACGGGATTCGTCGCATTGCAGCTCCGTCCTGGTGTGACTGACTCGAACGACAACGGATAATCTCTCCGTCCGTTGTACGCGGAACTCCTTGCACGAGGATGGTGAAATGTGATCCGTGAGCGAACAGGATTCCATTCTCTCGCTCACTCGCTCTCTCGTTTTCCGTTTGACTCGCCTGCTCGATTGTGCCGGCATTTGTTGCTCTCTGTTTTGGTTGCTTTCCTGGAATGGTGCGCGTGGATTATAGACACACACACACACACACACACACATGCACGTATGTATGTAGGGGAAATTATCAGCCCAAGCCCAACTTTTTTTTTACACCGTCAAATCAGTTTTTGATCGGTTTTTCAAAATACCGTTCGAATTAGAGCGACATGGTTGTGTTTATTTAAAAATAATTGCTGTACAACGAACAAAACAGAAATACTATATCACAACGAGATGGTTTGGCCATCCTGCCAACACACGAGCCTGCACGAAAAAGGATGTCCTGCTTGTGTACCTCCTTTTGGGGAGTACCTAACCCTGATGCTACACAAACAGAGAAAACAAAGCAAGGTGATGATCTATTTTGGCATTGAACATGAGTGTTTTGACCCAATTACCGGGCCCGTGCCAAGGAAGCGGTATCAGTTGCGGATTAAAGTGTCATTGTCTAACCTAGCTGCCTAGCGAGCGGGAACATCCAGACTCATGGCTATGTACAAAAAAAACAGTGGAATACTATGGCAACCCCAAGTGCCCAACCCGCCCAGCACCCGTGCTCTAGATAAACTCTAGCCCCTCGTACTTGTACTCCGTGTTGATGCGCGTCTCCACCATCAGCTGCTCGCCTTCGACGGTGAACGCGCTGATGAAGCTGGACGTCTTGCCGTTCAGCTCTTCCGTCGACAGGGCAACGATAATTTCATCGTTGCTGGTGGGCAGAAACTTAAAGCTCGAGTACCCGTGCGTCGCCGGTACGTCGTTCCGTTTCAGCTCGATTGCGCGAATGTTTTGGAACGTTTCGTCGCTCGATATGAGAAAGTTGCATCCCATATGCTCGTCGCGCGTTTCGTTGTACCGCTCGCGGGAGCAGCGCCTGGGCAGGAAGAACCACCGTCGGTGCACCTCCGACCATGCACCGGACTCGTGAATCATGTACCCGGGCCACTCGATGCCGATCGCTTTCCGGATGGCTTTGTAGTGGTTAATCCAGTTTAGGTGATACACCTGAAATGATCGAAAATAACGTTGAATTTGCGCGATACGATTCGTTGCACTCGTCGCTCGCGGCAATTACCTCTCCGTGTACCGTGACAGCCTTCACGTACATGGGATCGTGCGTTTCAAAGTCGCCGGCCGAGGTCGTCCACTCTTTGCCCATCGATCCAACGTACAGCACCTGATCCTTCACCGTGGCCCACTCCGATTTGAAGCCCTTGGACGTACGGCCGTCGCCATCCATCAGCAGCACCCACGGAATCACCTTTTCGCCCTCAATCTCGTACACCAAACCCGTACGATCGTCAAACGTCAGCAGCTTGCCGTTGAATACCACCAGCTCGGACAGCTCCATTCCGCGGCCCTTGAGCGCAAAGCCCGACTGCAGTGGCTTTGCCTCACCCTCGTCCCAGGACACCGTGATCGAACGCTTGGACGGGATGAAGCTGAGATAGCCCTTGAGATAGTAGCTGCCCCACTGATTCTTCTTCAGCGCCGAGTTGGTGTCCAAATCCGCAATGATGCCCACCCGGAACGAGTAGATGCCGCTGCTGACGATCGGACTGGTCAGCGGATAGGTGTGGTTGTACACTATGGCGGAATTGCGCAGAAAGCTGTTCGTCGGCGGTCCATCGCTCAGCAACGACGAGGGACTGGAGGAGATGTACAGCACCAGCAGCAGAAACGCGCACAGTGTCGCCAGCACCCAGGTAAAGTGTACCTGTAGCCGGATCGTCCTGTTGCCTATCCTGTACGACGGTGGTGAACGGAGCGCTTTCCGCCAATCTCGTAGATACATCCCGGTGTCGATGATGGTGGAGCCGGACGACTGCTTGGAAGAGGTCTTACCCGATCCCAAACTGGCGAACGGCAAGGACGATGAGGACGAGGACGGCGAGATGGAGCCGTTGAATTGCTTCATCTGATGGGGCGACGGCTTCGTTCGAGGAGCACGAGTGTTCCGCCCGATCAATAGCGGGCCGTTTCAAGGCAAGGTGGCCCACCTCCCTCTGGGCCACAGAAACGTGTGCGGCAGCGATGGCGGCAGGGGCAGCAGGTACACACACGTTCGCGTACACGTCACAATGTCATCGCGCTTAGAATAATTAGACTAATATTTATCTATCTCCCACGACAACACTGCAATTGCTCCTCGACCAAAGTTTCTTGCGACAAACTTTCTACCTCGCGAGTTGACGTTTGCTAATCAGTTGTCAAACGAAAGTAAAAGTTCAGTTCGGAACTCGCTACAATTTCCCAAAAGTCCGAAAAGAGATAAAAAAGCAGCGTAAATTAAATGAAAATGAAAAGAAATGGGTGTTTTTTATGACTTAAGAATACAAAAGGCTGTCTCTCAAAAGAGATAGATTAATTTCAAAATATTTTAGTGTAGATGCCCATGCAGCACAACAGGGTGATTCTGAAATTCTTTTTCACTGCCACATTTCATACATAGAATGAGAGGGATACATGTGGAAAAATATAAATAGAAAAGGCAGACTTAAATTTAAAGGCTTTTTTCCAACAGTATCCACTGTAACGATCAAAAAAGTTCCTTTGCATTTTCAATATCACTGCCAAGTTCAAGCGATGTAGAGAGTTTTTCTATCTCATTTAGTGTTTCTTTCGAACGATCTTAATTGAAAAGTGGGGAGGAGGCGTATACGAACTTTTCTGATAATTTCAAGATTCATATCCACAACATCCACAGGGAAATCGATTTTATGCATTGTTACGAAGGCCAGATCAACGTTGACGAATACAAATTCCATTTACGGAAACGTCCTACGCTCCGCTTGGTTTGCTTCAGACTGCGCCTACTCCAAATATGGACCGATGTGAGATCACGTGTGCCGAATACTACACCATGATGATCTCATCCCCCATGCTCTCTGTCGCCCAGCAACGAGACAAACG
>AXCO02005818.1:0-17535 GCA_000473525.2 Anopheles melas | reverse complement strand
TGTGTGTGTGTGTGTTTACGATAGGATCGTCCTCTCGTCCTCTTCACTGCATCTCTCCTACTGCCGGGCGACGACTGCTTCTTATGGAAGGAGGGAAAGGCCATACGTTAGGAAAGAGGCAAATAAACCCCCTCCCCTCACCAAAAGAATGCAAATCAAAATTGGTCCCAGTGCAGACGTTGAGCCGTTAATGCGAACGATTTTTGACTGAGATTTTCTCATTCTGTGCCGACAGGAATTCGGAAATACCGGAGGTTAGCTCACCGATGTCGATCCCGGAGCGGTCCCCGTACCATCGGACCGCGACCCCGTCCATGTCCGGCGGTAGCAGCTCGCGCAGCACCAGCAGCAGTGCCAGCGGCACAGGCAGCGGCGGCGGTGGAGGAGACGGCGCCGGCGCCGGCTTGAACTACAACGGGGGCAACGAAACGATCGAGGAGATATTTTCCACCTCACCGGTTCCGTTCCGCACCGGCGGCGGCGATGGTGCCGATGGGATGCGCAGCTCGTTCGCGAAGGTCGTAAAGAGGGAGCGTGATCAGGATCAGCAGCAACAGCAGCAGCAAAAGATCACTACCCGCTCGAGAAACGCGAGCAATCGGGGCGGCAGCAGCAGAATTGCTGGTACTCCGGCGAACCTTATTCAGCTGATCGAAAGCACCATCGACAGGGAGGAGCTAGAAAACTTCGGCGATGATGGTGAGCCGCTGGAGGAAGGCTACGATGACGAGGAGCACGGCTATCTGGTCGACCATGTGGACGAGATGGACCCGGCGATTGTGCAGCTGTACAATCAGGATAACGATAATGAGATGCTGAACACACCGATGGTGATTAAGGAGATGGAAAAGCAGCAACAGAAGCAGCAGCAGCAGCAGCAGCTGCTGCAAAAGCAACGCCAGCCAGCCGGTGGAAAGGGTGGCGAAAGCTTGCTGAAAGGCAATGGTGCTGCGGCCAACCGGCGCAACGAAGGGCAGCTACCGGCCGGCCAGCGAGCGCAGGGCAGAAGCTTACTTTCTGCCGGCACCACGGGTGCACCATCTACCGCCAAGGCGGGTGGCAGTGGCTTGAAAGCTTCCACCGCTACTGCGGCACCCGCTAACGCGCCACTGATTTTGACGCGTGGTGGCAAAAAGTTGGCAATGGCTAAGAAGCAAACAATTACCAGCAACGAGCAGCAGCAGCGGCAGCAGCCGCAGCCACAACAGGAAGATGCGTCTCTGGCCGGTCCTTCGGGTTTCACTGGCACATCCACTTCGCCCGTTGGAACGGGTGGTCTGTCGTTTGCTAGCGGCAACGGCTACATCCCAGCGAGTGACGTAGTGCCGCGGGACATATTCGAGGACAGTAACGATCCGGACGGTGTTGTCAAGAACGATTCGCCGATGCTTAGCAGCGGGTTTAACTTTGTCGACGGAGGCTACTACAACCCGAACGTGAACATAAGCCAGTTGAAGGCCGGTCGACAGCAGCAGCAGCAGCAACAGCAGGGACAGACAGGACAAAGCAATCAGCAGCAGCAACAGCAGCAGTCACCGCCCTCGGGCCTCCAACTGCTCAACGGTGACGAGGAAGGGTTCGACGAGAATTCGCTCGATTCGTCCCTGCTGCTGAACCGGCAGGTTGCTAGCGAAACCGACCAGCAGCAGCAGCAGCAGCAACAGCAACAGCAGCAACAGCAGCAACAGCAGCAACAGCAGCAACAGCAGCAACAGCAGCAACAGCAGCAACAGCAGCAAGAGCAGCAAGAGCAGCAACAGCAGCAAGAGCAGCAAGAGCAGCAGCAACAATTATCCAAGTTTGTCAGCAATGATCTAGACGTGTCCCGTCTGAACACGGTGTTAGTATTTTTGTTGGGTACTTTTGGGGGCGGTTGTCGGTATCGCACCCACACACATCCTACCGCCCACCAGTTGCACCACCCTTTCGATTATTAACATCGCATCAACACCAACACCGGGTCGCTCCGTGGACACGTATAATGTATTAAGCCCTGCAACGCAACACCGAGCCTCACCGAGCCTCTCGAGGATAGAATGTTAGCAACATGGTTAGACATAAGGAGAAGAAACCACAAACCAGGCAGTCACTTTCTCTCTCTCTCTCTCTCTCTCTCTCTCTCTCTATCTCTCTCTCTCTCTTCGTTTGCAATGTCCCAATCAAGGCTGTTTTTAAACGCTGCACATCCGATGTACGATGTGTAGAATCTGCTGAATTTATTATTGATCAGGATTGAGCTTAATGCTACTTGGAAGGACTAACTTGTTATCACTACGCTTTGGAATTATTGTGTCATCTCTTGTTTTGCTTTTCCATATTCGTTGCATTCGTTTTTTGTTATACCTAATTCCCCGACTCAATCATCCTTGCCCGTGACCCATGTTGTTTACCATTGCTCGGATTGATTGATGCAGTGATAAAGTTTAGTATTTGTTATTGTTTCGCTGTTGTTACTATGTTATACCGTTCATCCAAATCATTCAGCATTGTCGTTTACTGTTTTTAGAGAATAATTCATTGGAATGTAAGGGATAGTAATTTACAATATTTAACTTTACCCATGTTTTGTGCCCTTGTACACATCGGTAAAGCATTCAAGAGACGAGAAAGGTCTAAATATTTTATGTATTCGCACTAAGGCAGCGGCTGCAGCTGCGCACACTCATGTTAATCCTTCATTCATTTTGTTGTATCACTTCATAAAATTGATTAAAACACACAATATTTCAGCATTATAACGCCAAGAGCAACAGCACATTATTAGCTCATTCTAAGCCAAGATATGATTGTGTGCGGCCTATAGGTATATGATTCCAAAAGCAGAACAGAGCACAAACCCAAAATTTAACTATCGAACGAAGCATTTTCTAATCACGAAGCGTAGGTGAGCTCGGTAGCGCGCCGCATTGCTGGTGTGCGTACCGGAACGAGAATGGCGATATTAATCGAAGGTGGTTGCGCCTCTTTTCTCTTCCTTTCTTCCTTTCAATGTTTTTATTTCTTTCTCCTCCCCTCCCTCCCGCCACGATTGTGCCATATCCTCTGTACTTGCAGGGCCGAGTACGGGCAGCACATCGACACGGTGCAGAACGATTTGGAGTCGCTGAAGGAGCTGCTCAAGGGCGAAGGCTACCAGCTCGACGCGAACGCACTGCTCGGGGTAAGTTTTAGTGACGATTGGTAAATTCGGTGGTTTGGATTTTGGAGGAGGCACAAAACGGGAAGGGATTGCTTGGCGATGGGGGCTGTCCCGGATATAAATATAAGCAAGCGCAAAAGCTGTGCTGTGTGACGAGGGACTCGAATGAACACCGCAAGACACACATTCTCATGCAATGAAGTAAACGACACGATAGATTGTTTGCGTTTTCGGCAAGCTCGATCGATTGCTTAAGTAACAATAAATTGTGGCTTGTGGAGTGGTTTTAGAAGCGCACCTTTGTGACTAATTTCTTCATACGATCTTTCACGGATGATAAATCACACCCTTGTAGTGAATGTTGTGTCAAATTTTAAACTTTGTTTTTCTTTGTTTTTGAAACAGAAATGATTATTATAATCATTGTAAAAAAGACCAAAATTGTGTTCAAAATTTCTTAAATTGGATAAAGTCATATTTCAAGTTGTTGAAAAGACCTTTGTTCTTATGTAAATATGGTTTCGGTATGCGAACAATGCACATCAAACTTTTGTTCAATCTCTATAATGATTTTCCAAACTTGTTGGTTCATTTTACTCTATCAAACATCTTTTGCAATTCCTTCGATTGTTAAACAAAAAAAAAGCCCAAGCCCGATTGACAGCTGCAGCTTATTTTAGCCATTTTCTTTATGATATATTTTTCATGCTCGTATGTTTTTCTTCTTTCTTCCAACTAAATTAAATATAAACAACACACCAACAACCAAAATGCAACCAAAAAACAATGCAATTCCAACTGGATCTTCCAACCTCCCAAAACAACATGACGATGATGAATGATGCACCAACATCCAATTGGAATTGTGAAATGTGTTATTTTTTGGTTGTACTGAACCGTATGTAATATCTTCAAAAACTTCAACAAAAACGCACTCTGATGATGATAATGATATTTGTGATGATATTGACGCTATTGATTATGATGATGATGGATGAGCATGATAACTCTCTAAAAACGGGTGCCCCTCCTGTTCGACCTATTCATCGCCTCAACCGCGCACGGTCCAACATATAACTTAAAATTGAAATATGTACTAAAATCAAAACACAATACTTTGCGTATTTCAAACTCAACTTTAACACATGCCGTTGCTTAAACTCAACCCACACGACTCCTTCTGAACCAACAGAACGCATGCTCTACCGCTCCTCCGTTCGGACGCGTGTACTTCCCGTCGTGCCCGTTCGATTTGGATACCATCAATAAGGTTAGGACCGATGTAAGCATACACTTAGAGGCATATAACATGGAGGAGTACTGAAACGAAACAAAAACATTGTAAATCTAACTGTTCGAAGCGCGAGAGCGAGCGAGCAGTATGTGGTGAATGGTGCACTGGAAAGGAAGGGCTTCCTCCTTCCTTCCTATCGCTCTACCCTTTCTTTTCTTACAAGGAAGATGTGAAATTTAGGAGCGAAAAATTCAACTCATTTGTATATAACGATGAAAAACTACAACAAAAATCAATCAAAGACATATCGAGCATAAATTGCTCATGTGCCAAGCACACATGTGTCTGTAGTTTTGCATATATTTAAAGCCTCCCTTTCAAACAAACAAAAAAACATACACATTTTCATATGCGCATTTGTACCACCTATTGCTGTACTTACCCACATCCTTCAGTTAGTCTATGTGTTGCGTGTTTTTTGTCTTTTTTTATCCAATTAATCTCATTGGTGTGGCATTTCCGTTCGGTTTTTGGTCGGTGCTGCCGCGCATTGCCGCGTTTTCTCTTGTTGTATCCCACAGCTTTTCAACAACAACGAAGATATGCTGGGTTATGATTTTCCGATGAACCTTCCGGACTTGATGACCGACGATCAGCAGCAGCTACTGCACCAGCAGCAACAGCAACACGTACAGTCGTTGCTACAGCAACAGCAGCAGCAGCAGCACCAGAGCGGTGGCAGCAACAGCAGCGACAAATCCGGCTCATCCAGTAGCCCTACACCCGGTACGTAATCGGTGCCCAGTATGAGCTCGCTTCAACAATATTTTAATAGATCCTATATTTAATTTTTTTTCCTTACATAGTTATTAAAATGGCAAAAACAGTTACAAAAGCAGGCGGGGACGGGCTGCGAAAGGCATACATATGATGTACATGGTTTGTGGTGTGTATCGTTTTACGGTCCATTTCGATGGACAGTTTTTGGCTTTTGACTGAGCTAAAAATGTAGTCTGGATTGGTTTTTTTCATTGCTAAATCGTGGGTTGCCTTTTATTTTTGAAGGGTAGGATTTTGTTGGACTATTTTTTTTACTTAACTATAAGCACATAACAACCTTCTCGCAAACAGATTGACAGAAAGAGGCTGAGCTGCGGAAAGTCAGCTGTGTTTTCTCTGCTTTTCTTCCTGTTTATGTTTCTCTTGCTCTCTACCTCTTCCTGTTTCGTGCTTTTGTTTCTTTCTGACAATTGTTTGCAGTTGGCCATGATGATGATGCTGTGATCGGATCAAAATTGGCTGAATGGAGGGTTTTTTAAAACTTAAAGCAGAGCATTTCCGATTTACTCAACAATAGATTTAATTATTATTAAATTATTTAAAGAAAAGTGTAAACTACAATTACAATTAAGGCATGATGAGCTGTTTTTACTCTCCTACTTTTGTGTAGAAGAGCAGAAGCATCTTGTTACATGCAATTTTTACATTTTATCAAAAAACTACCGTGTTGCAACGTTGACACACCATTTACCGTGGTTGGTATGGACGAGTCTGTGTTGGTTTGTGAGTGATGTTTTGTCAAATTAGTATCCGTATGTTCCGGTGCAAGGGAACAGTTTAAAGCGTGCACTGTTGTATAGCTATAGTATATTCGAAAATAACTTGCACTTAACTTCTCTCTCATCCTAACGGGGGGCATAAAATCATTCGTTTGTCCTTTAGCATTGCAGTATTTGTTTGTTACAGATCCCCCGATAGAAGCGAATAATAATTCAGAACCGTCTAACGCACCACAAAGCATCGGCTTTGCTGTAAAATATTCACAACAAGTCGCTAATCGAAAAAAAAACGCAAACAAAAATACGTCAAATTGTTACACAAATCTCTCTAATCACAACAATCTGACCTTCTTCCTTTCCACAGGAATGTCTGTTGCGATGCAAAGATATGGTTGATAAATTGATAAATGATAATGGAAATTAAGAAAGCAAGCAAACATGAACACATGGCTATGAAAGTGATAGGATTGAGTTGGGCAAAGGTGAAGTAGAAGGCATATTTGCTGTATCTTCGAAGCGAAGCAAAGCGAGCTCTAAGAAACAATGTGAATGGGGCAACGGCAGCAACAGCAGCAGCTCCGAGAGCATCAATGGCTCCAATGGCTAGCACATGATCGAAATGATGATGCAAATATCGTCGCAGTGTGTGTGTGTGTGTGTGCGTCTGCCAAGTAGTAACCAAGACAAAAAAGGCACACAAAGCAAAAACGGGTGATAATGGTCCCAAACAAGTAAACAACACAAAACAAAACAAAAAAAAACACATGGCAAACAAGGCCACAAAAATGATGCATAATGAGGCACGATCGTGCACACGATCGTGTGTTCCCTGTGTTGCGGGTGCGTGTAGGTCGTTCTCATCTTGAGCGATCACCGTTTTGGTGGGCCGACACCGTTCGCAACACACTGTCAGAGCAAGGTGGAGGGGAGCGGGTCCCTCAGTCGGTTTCGGTTTCGCCGTGTGTACTGGTTTCCGGTAGTCGTCTTCTGATGGTCGTACTCTGTCCTGTTTTGGTTTCCGATTCCGATCTGCTTCGACGGGTCTGCTGTGGAGCGAGCGAGCGACAATGTCCAAGTATTGCAATAACAAAACAAAACAAAAAACTAAAAACAAACGTTTCAATGGACGAGCTGGCTGGCTGTCTGGCGGGGCGCATTGCTGCAGAATGATCCTGAGTGTCTTCTGGCTGAGAGAGCTGTCCGGGTGGCCGTCGTGTTGTCTGTCTGTCTCTGTGGGCTATTCTATGCGAGCGCGTGCGCGTGCGGTTACGAGTCGTCGCCTACGAGGGGGGTCGTGCGATACGATGTTC
This sequence comes from Anopheles melas, assembly GCA_000473525.2. Classification (NCBI taxonomy): domain Eukaryota; kingdom Metazoa; phylum Arthropoda; class Insecta; order Diptera; family Culicidae; genus Anopheles; species Anopheles melas. Next base: position 10,293 of record AXCO02005818.1, on the reverse strand, counting down.
TGCCAAAAGTTTGTGGAAATTTAAAGCATGTGACCAAGTGTCTATCCCTCTCTGTCTCTCTATCCCGTCCACAAGTGCAACAAGGTACTGTTGTTACGTTTCCATTCCAACTATTTAAAACAAAGGGGGAACAGAGGGACGGGGGGGAAAATAGGCCCAGGTATATATATATACACACACAAACACACATTACTTGAGTTCAAAATTTGTACACATCCCTTCACCTACCGTACCTGTCCTACATGCATCTCCCATTACTGTCATAAGCTTCATAACATCCTCATCTCCTTTCCAACAAAAATAAATCCTTATTCCTTTTTCCTATCCCGCACACAAGAACTAGATCCTCCCGGTCAGGGATGTAGGACGAAACAGACGAAAAGAAAACAGGCAACGTTTGATCTACAGATAGCTGAAAGGCAAAGTGTGTGTGTGTGTGTGCGTGAGCGGATCGAGCGATCGCGAGGACACAATTCATTGTCGGAACATTTAGTTAAAATCGAATGAACTGTACTCAACTCAAATGTTTTTCAAATCCCGGAAAATCCCTTTACTACTGTTTCCAATTGGTCGATCACGCGAATGTTGCATTAAAAATCGAACTAGAAATTTGCCAAACCATACTGTTCCCACTGGATTGTGCCCAGGAGTGCTTGGTCGAGGTGTTTGATAAACCTGTGCGAGTGTGATGTATGTGCCTTTGCAACAGATCTAAGATATTTGTGCGTAACAGATCAACAAGAAGCGGAAGGGGAGGAAGGGGGTGGGTGCGTGTAGGCAATTAGAAGTGAATGGTAACCTTTCTTAGCCGAATTTGGGAAATGTGGGTGCAATTCGACAAGGGGGGGGGGGGGTGATGAACGGAAGGAAAGGGTAGGTGGGAGGAAGTTCTACTACCAATTGGAAGGGTATCTAAAGTGGTTCATTAGGGTTTAGTGTGTAAGAAAACAAGTTTGTTGGGTATGTTGGGTGGGGTGGGGAAGGTGAGGGTCGTAAGGATTAAGTATTTTGCCCCCAAGGGTATGAATGTGAAGGTGTGTATGTATGCTCAAAAATGGTTTATGTGTTGGTTGTGTGAATGTGTTGTTTGAATGTACGAGAAATGATTACAGCAACAGCAACACCATTAAATAGGTTTATTTTAGGAGCTTTTTGTTAGGACATAATTACATACTAATTTGCCCTACAGCAAACATCGCTAACAACTACTAATTCTTTGTTTTTTTTCTGTATCTCTCTTCCGTTGAAAACTGCACCAAACACATCCGGTTTAATCGATTGAAATCGGACGAACGAATATTGTGAACGCCAATCGTTTGGCTCTCTTTGTGATGATACCGCGCAAACCAAAAACAACTCCGCTCCGTCCAAAATAATAATGCAGGCGGACACATTTCGCCCGTCCCGTCAGCACACACGCAGCTGATGTCGTACAAGCTGCAGGGCGGCGGTGATTTCGTCGGCGGTGGCGCAAATAACGGTGGCCTCCTCGGGCTCGGCCTTCAGCATGGCCCGGGTAGCAACAGCAGCAGCCGCAGCAGCATCAGTAGCAACAGCAGCATGCACAGCAACGGCAACGTCAACGGTGGTGGTAGTGGTATTGGAAACGGTCTCATCGGTCCCGGCGGCACCCTGGGCATCGTGTCGGGCGACTACATCGATCTGAACGAGCTGCTCAACATGGACGGCCACTGCGGCGGTAACGATGAGGAACATTCGCTAGTCGCCTAAGCAGAACGCGGGCAGCGGGAACGGTACCCACGACCTTCTCCACGAGGAGGCAGCAGTGCATTTCTTCAATTTCTTCAACCTGTTCGATCTATTCGATCATTCGACAAAAATATTCGACAAACAACACACAAATATTATGAAAATGTCTATGAACCGCCCCATCCACAAAGGGCGGACGTGATGTGCGTGTGTGTATATGTGTCTCACTGTTGTATGTTGTTATCGATGTGTCCCATCCCATCCCATCCACCACCGCTGACACAATGTCAGTGTCAGCGTTGCCTGCGGACCGTAGAGAAGATGCGGAGAGATTGCGGCAGCCAGGAGGCAACAGTAACGACAAACACACACACACACACACACACACAGAAGACACATCGGCAAGCTAAAGGCCTGTGTGAAAGGCAAAAAGCGCCCAAAATTCAACCTTTAACCGGAACCACGACGAACCGAGAGTGAGAGAGAGAGAGAGGCCCGTGAGTTTATATTAAGAAAAAGTTCGTTTAAAAAATAATGTTAACTGCAAAATTAACGCATACTGAGTGTGAAAAGTAGGTAGTAGGTAGGCAACAAAAGCTTGTCAGCAAAAGCAAAACAACCGTCAGAACCCGTACACAACATTTGGCGCAATAGTATAATGCTCGTTTTTGTTTCGTTTTGTTTCAAACAAATATTTCGTTTCCCCATATTGTGCGTATACTAACAAAAAAACCACATTTCCCCGACCAACAGCAAAAGGGTTTCAAGTGTGCCACCCGTTTCAGGGTGCGAAATCCGCACGAAAGCGAAATGGTTTCGTGCGTCTGTAGAGCACGTGGGAGGACGTCATTTCGTCATCGTTTGCATCCCAACACTGTCTTGGATGGGTTTGGATGATCGTATTAAACGTTCACGTGGGCTCCAAAGAACGTTGGCTCTAAATTGTTCTTCTTGCGTTAGTAAAAAAAAAGCCCCAAGAAGAAAACAGCTAAAAACAATGATGGGCGAATGGATCTCTTTGTTGTTTAAGAAAGAGCGTGTGCGTAGATTAGGGCGCCTTTCCGAGCAGCGCGCAAATGTGTGCGTGTGTGTGTGTGTGTGTGTGTGAGCGTATTTGTGTTTCGAGTTTTGCCACACCTTTCCCTCTACACATTGCATAAACTGCTCAAGCTACTAAAGGAGACACCCTCTCCCCCAAAACGAGGGAAGAATGATATTATGAACAAAAGTGAAACTTTGAATAACGAGGACTCAAAGTCCTACAAGGACAGGAACATTTTTATACACGATATATATATGGAGGAATGGCGAATGATGCGTCAAATCAAGCGCAAGTAGAAGGGGAGAACTGAGAAAACTTGATATAAAATATCAAGCTCGGCGTACAAACACAAAACAAAAACAAAAAAAAACAGACGAAAAACTTAAACATTAACACAACTCTGTCGCATATGCAGGCGTTTATGGTGTAGAGAGAAGGCACGTAAATCACTGCAGAACAATGCAAAGCGAACATAAAACATAAAAAAAACTCAGGGAGGAAGGACACATGCCCTTGAGTTAGTAGTAGAAACATAATGGTGAAGGATTTCGTCGCAACAGGTGTTACGCGTAATGTGTGTGTTTGTGTGTACGACCGTGAAAGTAGTCTTAGACAGATGTCTATATATTCTTTTATCTTTTTGTTAATTAATACACGGTGTGTTAAGTTTGTTCTTGAAATGTAAGCGAAGCAAGCAAAAAATGCTTTTTAGGTTAAGCTTGTTGTTTTTTTTTTTTGATTAAGATTCTCTTTCTAGTTGTCTAAGCAATCATTTTGTGTGCTTGTGTGTGCGTTGGTTTTGTGGTATTTTTTGTTTGTTTAATGTACATGTAGTATTTAAGATTTGGCTAGTTTTGTTTTTCTTTTTATTACCACAACAGAAACCAACCAACGCAACGGGGATTGCACGGTGAAAGTGCAATTTTGTAGGGACTTTTAAATGATTTTTTGATCTTACAATTATGCTTGATTGTCTGTCCATTTCCATTGGACAAAGGCACAACACGACGCTGCACAGAAAGGAACACACAATTAAAGGGTGCGCGAGTGAGTGTGTATGTGTGTGTGTGCACAAACTGATGCTATGGTTCAAAGGAGTTTTCTTTTCTCTGCAGCAAGAAAGTTTAAAAATCTATCAAATTTAAAAACAGAGCAAAATACAGCTCGAAAGTAAAGCCCTACCCTGTGTTCCCCTTAAGGAATGTGTACATAGAGCTAGGATGGGATGGGCAGTTGCTAGTTGCTGGTAGTTTGGCACACGGCGGAAAGGAAATGTAATCATGAAATCGTGTACCTGAAACATTCAGCGAACTAGGACAGTTGTTAGTAGTAGGTAGTGTGGATAGTGCGTGGACAGCACAAGATTGAGCACCAGGGGAAGGAGAAGGACATCGCTAGGAGAGCGTGTAGCGTACATGGGCACACTTGACCACAGCCCTTGCTCCGTCAGTCGATTAGATTAGTGCGCGGAAAAGAGGCGGAAAAGAGGCGGCAATGCTTATAGATACAAAGTTTCGGTTTCAGCATGGAAGCTTAAGTCACTCTCTCGCTCCTCCTTTTACACACAAACACGTGGTCGGTCGGTGACGGACGCTACTAAAGGTGCGTCAGAGGCTACAACCGGAGGGAACGTACCGTAGCCACTCGAAACAAAAAAAGGATGCAAATTATTTTGTTTTTTAATCATTAAAAGCGTTTAATTTTAGCGTTGTATATATTGTTTAACTGTATTATTTTTATATCCTGCGCGCGCCTCGCTCGTGTTGGAGCGCAAAAACGTTGCGCAACGCAGGCGTAACTTTGGTGAAGGAACAAACACAAACACATTACATATTAATCGTAAGGAAGGTAATGTTCTATGTTATTATTGTCTAAAGAAATAGACTAGGCAAACAAAAAACTCCTTTTGCAAGCAACACAAAACATATAATACTATCAAAACGCTCTCGCTATATTTTGACTAAAACGGTTTAAGCGTTGTTGCGCTTCCCTTTACCTTTACCCCCCCCCGCCACCCCTAACCCCTCTTCTTAACAAGCTGGATCACAGTTAGTGTTGCAGACGTTACTCATTTGATTTTAACGCTCTCGAACACAGGTTTAGCCGTTTACACACCGCTTCTATGCTATTATATACCGTGCGTTGCGTGTTTGCATTTGAACAAAGGAGAACGTTAAATGTTCTAATACTAACTAACCTTCCCAAAGTAGGAAGAGGTTGTTTGCTTTAAGAAATGTATAATTCGTTGTAAAAAAAAAGAGGGAAGAAACTATCCAATTACCGTGTTTCGTGTTTCGCACACGTGTTTTCTTGTATTTTTAGGTAACTTCCCTTTGTTTTTTTTTGTTTCGCCGGTTAACTACCGGTCAAGAAAGTGGGCAAAAATCACCACCGGGTTGCTTTGTCCTGAGGTTCGTTGCCTCAAACAGAGGTAGTTTGAATTGATTAAAGTGCGCGAACACAACACACAGCGCGTTGAGCAGAATAGCAGAAGCAAGCAAGCAAGAAATACAGGAGGGCACAGGTGTGTGCACACGGTTGTTAGTGTGTCAGGTGTGCTTTAGCATTACGCACTGATACGAAATAATCCAATTCAGGTAATAGGATGTAACATGTGAGTATAAAGAAACAAAAAAAAAAGATTAAGTAAGAGTTAATCGCTAAGAACACAAACACACTGTATTCTCCCGTTTGAAGTCAAATATACGGTCTTATGAGAATTTAACGCATGGTTTAACTCGAAGCGTGTAAGGATTTCTAATGCGAGACGGGAGAAAATTTCGGGAAAGAAAAGGTCTTTACTCTAAAAAGAATGTTTTTTTTTTTGTGCTAATTATTTGTTTAGCAGTGTATATTTAGCGAAATTAGAACAGGATACAATTAATCTTTCTTTTACTACACTCACTTCCGTTTGCCTTTGAAACCACCGCCGCCGCCTTTTCCTTTGAAGCCACCACCGCCTCCACCCTTTCCTTTGAAGCCACCGCCGCCACCACCATCGGTCGGTTTCCTTCTCGGTGCTTTCTGTCCGAACGATTTGCCCTTGGTCTGCTTGTTCAGCCCGTGCTTGTTGCGCAGCTTTTCCGTGCTCATCTTCATGCCGCTCTGCTTGCGCTTGTCCAGCTTGTCCATGCGCTGCTTCTTGGTCGCATCGTACCGCAGCTTCTTCACGTTCTTGCTGCCCACATCGGTCAGGTCGTGCTCGAAGCGCGAGAAGTTCTTGCTGCGCTTCTTGCTACTCTTTCCACCGGCACGCCCATCGGCCGGCCCGTTGCCATGCTCCTCTTCGGCTGCGTTCACGCGCCCCGGACGGTTGCGTATCTTGGCCAGCTTGGCCTGCACCATCGACACCTTGCGCACCTCCTCGAGCGCTCGCTCGCGTGCCAGCTGTTTCGGTGTCTTGTTTGCGTCCGCGTTCGCATCGGTCTTAGATTTCTTCTTGCCACTAACAGCACCACCACCACCACCAGCAGCAGCAGCAGCAGCCGCTTTCTGCTGCTTCCTCTTCTCCTCGTGGTACCGTACCGGGTCGAAGTCTTCCTCATCGTCGTCATCGCGGCGCTTCCGCTTCTTGGCCGCCTTCTTTTTCTCGCCCTGCTCCTCGCCCGCCAGCCGGTTCTTTTCCTCCCGCCGCTCGTGCTGCGTCTGGAACCACTCCCTCGGCGGCGGAACGTCCTGTTTCGCCGCCTTGCCCCCGTTACCGAGCAGCTTCCGCTCGGCACTGGTCAGCTGCTGCTCCGTCTGGCGCAGCAACTTTTCCGCCCGCTCCTCCGCCAGCACGCGGTCGATTTCCGGCTCGAGGGCGGCCACCTTGTTCCGGTACTTCTCGATAATGTCCAGCGGGATGATGCGGTTCTTCACCGAGCTGACCGCATTCTTCACGATCTCCTTCACGATTTTGCGCTCCTGCTCGCCGGCCAGCGACACCGACACGCCCGCCTTCCCGGCACGGGCGGTGCGGCCGACCCGATGGATGTAGTGTTCCAGCGTGGCCGGCATGACGAAGTTGATGACCGTCTTGACGGTGCTAATGTCCAGGCCGCGGGCCGCCACGTCGGTCGCGATCAGTATGTCCACCTGCTCGTCCTTGAACTCCTTCAGCGACTCGAGCCGCTGCGCCTGGGTCAGGTCGCCGTGCAGCTCGCCCGTCTTGACGCCGAGCAGCCCGAGCAGTATGCGCAACCGGTGGGCCGTCCGCTTCGTCTGCACGAACACCATGCAGTGGTCGTGGAAGGTACGGCACACCAGCGCAGCCAGTATCGCTTCCCGGTCCGCTTCCCGGCCCTCGCGTATGCGGATAAACTCCTGCCGCAGGTTGAACGCGACCGTCTGGTTGTTGTTGACGAAGATTTTGACCGGCTTCTTGAGCGAAACAGCCGCCAAATCTTTCACCTCCTCCGTCATGGTGGCCGAGAACAGCATCGTTTGGCGCGTGGCCGAGCAGCTGCGTATAATTTCCTTCATCTGTTCCGCGAAGTACTCGTCCAGCATACGGTCAGCTTCATCGAGAATCAGGATCTGGCAAAATGATGCAGTAGGAAAACGAATTAACAAATGCATTCTTCAGCATGGGAGTTTAGGACTTTGCTGCATCATTTTCAGAAGGTAGAAAACCGATCGCTCGGCAATCGATTCTCCACCCTACCTGTGTATCGTCTTTAACCACCGCTTTGGGGCGTAAGTTAGTTCAGAGCGCAAGGAAAAATGTTCATCAAGAGAAAGTGTTGCCACGATCAACAACAAAGCATGCTACGCATCGCGTTTAAGGCACGTACCTCAATGGAATCCAGCGAAAAGCTCGGCGTATTCTTGATGTGATCGATCAGCCGACCCGGCGTCGCTATCACGACGTCCGGGTTTTTGCGCAGCACCGCTTCCTGCGCCTTCACGTCCAGCCCACCGATCGCAATGCCGACGTCCACGTTGGTAAACTGTGTTAGCTGTTTCGCCACCTGGTACACCTGCGCGCCCAGCTCACGGGTCGGCACCAGGACCAGCACGCGCGTCACCGCCTGCGCCACGTTCGGTTTGTACAGCAGACGCTCGATCGTGGGCAGCATGTAGGCAGCCGTCTTGCCCGTACCGGTGGCCGCACACCCACAGATGTCCCGACCCATCAGCGCGATCGGTATGGTCGACGCCTGGATCGGGGTAGGGTAGATGTAGCCAAGCGCCCCGATCGCTTTCATGAGCGGCCGGGACAGATCCATCTGGTAGAACGATTGGATCTCGCCGTTCGCATTTTCTTCTATCTCCTCGAAGTAGTCCTCCTTCGTCCCGTCCTCCGTGTCTTCCTTCACCTCGACCGTTGGGCCACCGTTTTCCGCTTCGGCTAGTTTTTTGCCCTTGCGCTCCTTCACCCGCATGTAATCGTGCTTCAGCTCGTCGTCGGACAGATCCACCTCCTCGTTGTACGCCCGATTGTCCTCCTCGTCGTCCTCCTCATCGTCGTCCTTCAGCGCGTCCGCATTCTCCTTCGTACGGTCCCGAATGACGTTGGCAATCTTGTCGTTCACCTCGCCACGGTTCTTCCGCTTGACAAACTTCATCAAATCATCCCAAGTGTCGTGGTTGTACTCCTTCACCGACGACACAAACTGGAAGCCGCCGTCGAAATCGGTCAGCTTTTGGTTTTTCTGCTTGGTCGGTTGGTATTCGATCTCCGTTTCCGACTCCTCGGATAAGTCCTCCACCTCCGCATCGTCCTCGAGGGTTTTCATGAAATCCAGCTGGTGGGTTAGCTTTTCAGATTCGGCTACACCATTCTCACCATTTACAGCGCCATCCGCTGCTGCACCGTCTGCAGCAACCGTGGCGCCATTGGCTTTGTTTTTTTCGGCCGCTTTTTGTTTTTTATCCTTCTTCATGTTTGTTGTGGCTTGCTCGACGTGGGAAATGGGAAAATTGGAAACGAAACGGAACACGCGTGGTTTTTCGTGAGTGGCGAGAAGGGTCCGGGCCGCACGCACGTGTGTTTATTTACAAAACCGCGTTGCTTGTGCTGTCAATTTTGTGACATGCCAGGTAAAGTTTCGAATGAAGCAATATAAACATAGCGTAGGAAGAATTAAAAGAATTTGAGCAAAAAGCCGGATCGTATGGCCGTTTCAATTAAAGTATACAATTTTGCTTGCTAAAATTAACAAGAATGTTTATAGAAATAGTTTAAAAGGTATCAAAAACATACTTTAATACACAAACATTTCAAAATCAAATCCGAATCTCCATTCGAACAGTTCATTTTCGTCGTTCGACCTGTGCAAGAAAATTGAACGATGCAGATATTTGTCAAGCAAACCGGTTATGAACCGGGAACAGTGGCGGTTTGCATTCAAATTTGTACATCCATTTTACCCACATTTTATCCCATACTCCATGCCTAGGAAGGCATCGGATAATGATTTCGATAAACTCATCCCACACATCGCATTGAAACGTATGTAGAACTTTGTATAAATTAAAAATGCAGTCCCATAAAGTAAACAGCACCTGCATGGCAAATGTCAATTTCGAAACGGTAACTGTCAAAAAGGGGGGGGGGGGACATTTTTGACAATCCGTGCTCGACTACCGAAAAATAAAAAGAAAAGATTGCTCGTGTGTAAGTGGAATTGCCTTCTTGTCTGTGCGATTGGTCGTGAACGAAAATTGGGATTTTCACATCGTGAAAGTGTAAAGGTAAACGATTTTCTACCGTAAAACAATGCGTGCGGTGCGGCCGGATCGGGTGCGATAGTTGGTGGGTTCGTTCGTGCGAAGGAAAAGGCTAAATTCAGCCCAAAATGGTTGCATCCATCAGGTGAAGTGTGGTGTGGCGGAGGGGTGGGTGCCTGACTCTGTGTGTTCCCTAGCACAGGGGAAGAGTGTGTGGTCGGTGCGAACAAAATCGATGACCATCGCGTTCGCTTGAGTGCATCGCATCTCTGAGGTTGCGCTTCAGCGTGAATAAAATACAGCCAAACGAATATGGCCGTCTTGTACGCGGTGACCCATGGAAAGCAGGTTTCCTTTCGCGGTGGAATGTCTCGGTCCGGTCACGGACAGCCCAAGCCGGAAGTATAGCGCGTTTGTGTCTAGTTGTAGTCTAGAGTTGGTAAACTCTGTTCTTCCGTCGTGTGTGTGGCAACAAATTAAACATCCGTGTAAGCAAATGTTGTGCTTTGACACAAGTGTAAAGGCCTTTCTGTGCCGTAAATGATGTGCGGTTTCTATACAGCGCTTGGTATGGAACGGGGCTGTAATACAAGCGAATGGTGAACATACGAGAAGGAAACTAAAAGCAAGTAATAACATCAACAACACAAGCAGCAGCAGCAGCAGCAGTGTCTCACTCCTCGCTCTTTCTCTTTCTCTCTCTGTCTCTTGAATTCAACGGAAAAGTGGATCCGTGCTTACAAGTGTGCGAGTGAACGAGCGGGGTTTTTTTTTCTTCTTCTGTGTTGTCTGGCTGCGCTCTGCGTCCATCTTTGTATCTGCATCTCGCTCGTGCGCCAGCGGGAAGAAAGAGCAACAGAGCATGTGTGTGTGCGTGTGTGTGCGTT
>AXCO02005817.1:0-17547 GCA_000473525.2 Anopheles melas | reverse complement strand
ATCGTTGGCCACGGATCGAGTGGGTGGGTGAGCTATAAACAAAAACGATCAGAAAGGGGGGGGGGGTAGCGTTTGTTGGTCCTCTTTCTCCTTGCACCGAAAAACCAACCGGGTGAGAAAATGAGTTTTGGCTGGCGACAATTTCAAACGCGATTGATTTGAAAGGTAAATTTAAATATTTTCCTTTAAATAACAAAAACAACGAGATCATCGAGACCTTGGACGGTTCCAAAACCAACCTGCGCGTTTGAAATTTGCAATAGGAAAGAGTAAAACCGCATCCAATTCAAATTCCGTTCCGTTTCCAATTGCAGCTAAATTTGGATCCGCTCGAAGGTCTTTTCCCCCGATCGCTTCCAATTGGATTTGTGGGCGATTTACAATTTTGGCAAATCGATTTCTTGTGGCCCCTACAGTCCGGTCTCTGCTTCGCGGGGCAGTTTTGTGCCGGTTTGCTGGATTTTTTGGTGCCTTCGCTAACTCCAGTTTCATTGTGGGCACTTCTTCCACGGGTTGGCTTTTTTGTCTCTAAAAAACCTCCTGCAAAAAAAGTGAGGAAAAACTTTCGCCATCTCTCTGCACCAAGCGAAGGTGCGAACCTCAATCTTGTCATCGCCCCGTTTTACGATCTTTCGCCTGCTCACAGTGAGCAGGTGAATGCACTTTCGGTTTGGCGATTTTCGCCAGCTTTTTGTTGTTTGTTTTTCTATCGTGGTTCTTCTTTTTTTGGTCGGTTTGTGCAACGCAAGCACCGAAAATGCATTTTTTTTCAGCTACACGCATTTGCTTCTGTTTTGGGGGCTTTTCACCACCCATTCCAATGTGTGTTTGTATGTGTGTGTGTAGTTCACCTGTAGCACCACTTTTCTAGGCCAGTGTCTTCCCCTACCCAGAGTGTGAAACCAAGTACGTTTGTGTACGCTATTTTGTTGCTGACGCTAGTTCCTTAACTCCACATCCAATGGGGCGAACAGGCAAACAGAAAATTAAGAAGCAAAAAATGCACAACCACCACCATTGCGATTGCCGCGCGAAATGGTTTGAAATTTAAAATAAATCGATTCCCTCCCCGCGGGTCCCGCCAGAAAACCCGCATGTGCCCGCCATATGCTATTTTGCAAACTTTCGCAACAATTGCACGGGCGCTCTTCTGGGACGGCGGTTGGTATGTATTAGCTTTTTGCTGTTTTTTTTTTGTTGTAGTGAGTGTTTGCGAATGGAATTTCTACAATGGAAATGAGTGCGTTTTTTTTGTTGCGCAGTCGTCAAGAGTATCCTCTTTCTCTTATCACTTTTGCCAGGTTCACGTTCGGTTTGTGCGCGAAATGATTATCTCACTTCACCTCAATTTTCTGCCCGCCTTGAACAGTTTGCAGGTCGTTTAGGACCACCGACCTGTGCGTTTCTATGTGTGTGCTGTACTTGTGGAAGCAACGTTAGAGCGGAGCATTGTTGCTGGGGAACGAGAAAGGGAACCGAAGGGACAGACCCGTGTCGAGACATGCAAATAATTAACTTTAATTCTTTTAACTTCAAAAACCCGGTGCGTCGTCTGGTCGGCTGCCGCCGACGATGATGCTGATGATGGTTGACATTTATGGCACTTTCCGGGCGCTGGGTCGGTTTGCCGACAGGAAGGAGGAACGGTATCAGATCGGTGTAAATTATGTCACTACATACCCGCTGCGCGTCCGACGGGGTCATAAAGGCTGCAGCATAAATCGCCTTCGTATGATAGAGGAATGCGGGGACGATGTGCCGGTGAGACGAAAACAAGTCAGCGTACTACAAAACAAGCTCGGGCGGGCGCGCGCGCGCATCTTGCGCATCGGACATGGTTAATGGTTCGCGCACAAGATGACAAGGCGACCGAGTTCCAGTCGGCGGGAGTCCTCACGCATAACCCTGGAGCCGATGTGGAGTGATAGCAGGGTGTGATCCTGGGGGAAGATGGGCTCTCAGCATCCTGTCGCAGCAGCTGAAGAAGCGAGTGGTGCAATCGGTGGATAGTAGTAGTGGTTGTTTGCATACTCAAGCGAAGAAGCCTCGTGTGGTGCACACCATTTCGCAACGTCCGTTGACAGCCATAATTGAAATCGAGAAGGAAAGGATGGGTTTGTTCAGGTACTGTCCAGGTTTCTAGATTTTTTTTTTGTTTTGGGTAAACTCCAACATCGCTTCAACAAACATGGTTGACGATCACGTTCAAGAGCGCGTTAAATGAAGCATCGCAATTAATGGAAGTAAGGGTGTAAAGGTCACTCTAAACAAATTGGTTTCATTTTTCAAAAGCTTTAACATTCCTTACATGTGTTCTTTGTTTAAATTTGTTTACTAAATGACAAGCAACACATCTATAAACAACCCAAAAACGTTACCTTTAAAATGAAAAAAAATGATCAAAAAACATTAAACACTACATGCCTTCGTCAAGAACAAATAACATAACAAAACACTGGAATAAGGTTAGCTACAACAGACGAGGTCTTTAGAGTAATCATTTTCTTCTTTCTTTGAACTTTTGAACACATTGTAGCCAAGCTAAAAAGAAGTTCTATCAAAATGTTTTGAAATAAACTAATGTATCGATAACAACACGTTTGATAGACATCGTTATCAAATCACTCCGGGCATTACGCTTGAAAACAATCTATTTGCTATTAATTGAAAATGACAAGCTCAAAATGTGTTCCATTGTTGTGCTTTCTTTGCATAAGTAAACCATTCAGAAGGTGTGTTTCTCTCGTAAATCACTCTTTGCGGGCTCATTGTTTGGCTCAAAGGCGTGCCAAATTGAGAGTAAATATTGTAATTTTAAAAGATTAAAATATGCTTCTTACTTCAGCAACCGTCCAACATTTAATGGACCATCAAACTGAAACACTTTGTCCATGAACAATAATGTTTCTCTCTTTTTTTTGTCTCAGTACATTGAAATGTGCTGTTAAAAACTCATTTTGTACACTTGTTTAAGGGCGCCATCTTACTCCACCTTCCCTTTGCCACCGCCGAGCAGATCGGGGATTTACCGGAGATTGAGCGCGGAGCCAGATCACGGGTTTCATCCAACAGTTTTGTAATGTTTCCGCTATTGCGGGGTGTGTAGTTACCCCGATCCAGAGAGAGAGTGAGATGATCACCATCAAGATCGCATGAAAAGCAAAATGAAAAGCAAAAAGCACACACTACCTAACGCCATATTGCGCTAACAAACAACAACAACAAAATCAACTTGGAGCGGTTGATTGCGTTCGGGGGTCGTCGTTGTTATTGCGGTGAGAAACAATACATGTACCGATGGTCAAACGGTAATCGCCCTGACGTGTGTGCCGAGATATATTGGGTTGGCTGAGGACGCGTAATGTTATGACATATTTCCGTCTTGCGGATAAGTTTGCCGTGTGATTGTGTTGGGGCTACAGGTTATGTTTTATGAGGGCTGTTAACCATTTTTTACGAATTTATTGCTCACCTCACCTCAGCTCCCGTAAGTAAATTGATTAGTATGCACCGAAGGGGAGATAGATGCCTAAAGGAAGTGCTGGGGTAAGGCCTGTGTAAAAGCAAAATACTGTTTCTTGGTGTGCTCCCCAAACAAGCTTCTTCTCCCTTTCACCGGCACGCACAGGTTCTCCACCGCGCTTACTTCACGCTTGACATTTTGTGCCGTTCGCTGTTTGGGTTCGTCACGGGTTCGTGGCCTGTGACGCGAGTGACTGCTTCCCAGAAATTCCCAGCGCTTCCTTCTTCTTCCTGCCCGGCGGCGGCAGCCCTTGTCTTGTGATTAACGATCAACCGATCGAGTCCCTGTGGGTGAACGATCAATCATTCGGCACGTCGTCACAAACCCGCTGATTTGCCGTTTTGTTTTTTGTTGGAGGCAGGGGGCTGTTTAGCGGAGAGTGCGAGATTGAAAGTTTCGGTACCCCGACTCATCTTCAAAATTGTTTGTGTGTGTGTGGAAAATGTCAGATCGCTCCGAGGAGTTTGAAAGCCGCTTGGAATTCGCAAACCATAACTGGGGGAACGACTGCCGAAGACTTCCCAGAGCGCAAGGGGATGTAAAGTGAATCTAATCCTCGCTTACTTCACGCCGGAGTTTGCTGGAGCGTATGTTCGGAGCGTTCGGGAGAAAGGAAAAGCGCTTGTGTGTGTTCCTCTGGCCCGCTTGTTGGATGGTGGGATCTCGCCGTAACAGGTGAATGAAAATCGTTGACCTTTCGCTCCAACCTAGGTTTTGGGTGAATCTTCCTTTTTTTTTTGTTGCCCTCTGTATGTTTACGTTCAAGCCCCATTCGCTTAGCAGCTCGAGTGGAGTGGAGATCTTGAGATCTGGAGGATCAACAGAGAAGCTCAGGCAGCACGCACCACGCAAAGCTGATGTTGATGAATGTATAAATATTAATAGAAGACACAAATTAGATATTTGACTTTGCGTCTCTCGCTCGATTCACAACACACAAATGAAGATGATGTGAATGGGTGTTAGTTCCCGCTGCTTCTGGGAGCGATACTGCTTGCGCGAACGCTTCGCTTGGGAACTTGCGAGCGAGCGGGTTACCCTTTTTACCTTTGACACTCGCCAAAACCCCGCACGGAGCGCACGATTCAGTTCGTTTTTGGCACGAAACCGCCGTTTGCTTGGAAATCCCCTTCAAAGAACTGCCGCATCTGGTGGGAAAGCAGATGCCGCGAAAGCTCTTGAGCCAGATCTTGAGGTTTGATTTGTTAGGCGTGCACATACCAACGGGTAGGCAACAAAAGCACACAGCAAAGCAGAGCGGACAGAACTGGGGCGGCTCTCCCGCGGCGGGCTGTGGGCTATATGGGCACGGTGGGAAGCAAATTAAGCCGCTGACGCTCTGCGCTGGCTGCCTGGCTGAGCTTGGCCAAAAATGCTGTGCGAATTGTTCATGCGTTTCCGTTTGTTTTCCACACCCCATTCTCTACCACCATTTTTTGCCCCGCAATCGACTGCCGCAGTAATTGGAAAAGGGCACACTAAGTTTTCCACCGGGGGCTTTCGGGAGTTCTTCTTCCATGGCAGCTTCTGCTGCTGCTGCTGCTGCTGCTGCCGCAAACGATTCATCATGGTCGGTGAGATGCAATCAACCTCTTTTTCGGCCTCCAAATCGACCGACTAGATCCGGATCCGGAAGAGAAACACTGTAGCGACGCTTCTCATTCCAGCGGACACGCTCAGCACGCAAAAAGCACAGCCCCATATGGGATTGGGCAATTGCTCTCCACGGTACATTCCAGGGCTTTTTGCAACCGTCCGTCACGCACCGTTGGAGGATGTTTAGCAAATTTTCGTCATGCAGTTTTGGCAAAACCCTCTCCAAAAATAGGAAACAGCAAGCAACGCAAAATTAAATGAGTTAATACCGGTCCGCTTCTGCCAGATGACCGTCGAGACTCTCTCTCGATGAAAACTTCAAACGGTAGAAAAGCGAGAAACTGTGCTTCGCTGTGCTCTCGAAACGCTCTAGAGAGGTTTTTGGATGCTACTTAACGAACATGATTGATTGAACATCACACACACACGCACAAAACGGGAATTTACATACAAATTTGAATTTAAATACAAAACTGTAACACGTGTCGTGGAACGCATTAGAATTAGAAGGAGTGAGAATGAGACAATGCAAACCCATTTCAATCCATATGTGTGTGTGTTAATTTCCCACAAAATCGCACAAAATAGAAAATTGGGACTGTTAATGGTCTCCGGCGCACGTTTGGAGCTGTGTGTCCCGCACCATTAACAAAACATGGGATTTTGACGATGATTGTGTTTTTTTAATTCTCTTCCCCCTTCTGTGTGTCGCATTTTGTCTCTGCTTGTGTGTATGTGTCGGCGACCTTCAGAATTCTATTAGGTGACATCTATTGTTATGAATAAAATCACCGACCGGAAGGTGAGAGTGCCCAATTTCCATTTGCCCGGGTGCTCAAGGTGATATAGTGTGGCGTGGGGCATTAAATGTAATGTGGAGAGCCGGCAAGTATTAATTCACTTTCGTATCACTTTCTCACGGGACTTATTATTGTAACCTTCTGCTGTGTTGCAATAAATGTATACCCTTTGTATACAGAGTCTTGTTTGTGTTTGGCAATCTTCTGGAGTTGCACAAATTCAAGAGCACGCAGAAGAGGACAACAGGGAATTTCTTTGCCCCGTGAAGTACCCCATCGTTATCCGCCTGTCATGTAATGGAAAGATAGCGAGAGAGAGGCCCTCGAGAGGCTTACCACATACTAGTAGGCTGATAAACGCGTTGACTTGGCGGAACGTGGGGCTTCTACAACGCGATCGTTCAAACCATTGGGAAACTCTGGATGTCTGTCGCCTCTTAACCGGTAATTAAAGCAGACGCAGGAGATCCCTCTTGGAGGAGCGGATGACATGGAGCTCTCCTGTTTCCCTTGCCAGCATCCGTCGACCGTCCATAATTAGGTATCACGGGGAGAAAGATGTTGGAGTCAGTCACTGGACAGGGTCAATCTTCCCTGGGAGTGCGTCCGTTGCGTCGAATTTGTCCCAACGCCGCCAGACACGCTGATGTCTTGATCTCCTTGGCCGATGTACCAGATCCTGACCCGGAGAACATATCATAATGATAAAACGCGCGGTGCACAGCGTCACAGCACGCGTACGCGTATGTGTCGTCCTTCGTCCGAACCTACCTAATAATAAATCCACACACATGCATCTTCGCGTGATGACCCTCTGGTAGGTCCCGTGTAGCGAAAAAAAACGACCAAGTTAATGCACTCGACTTCTCGTCTTCTTATCCCCGAAAACCAGTTCCAGCACCAGTTGGAGCTGTAGCAGAAAAAGAAGGCAAAAGAGGCTAAAAGCCGGCCGGCAGACCGATGATCATCGTGGTCCGAGGGAGGAGGCATGTGTGTAGCGTCCAGGTCGCAGGCTCTCTGCTGGATGTGGTATTAAATTTACATTATATCACCCAGCCCCCGGGGTTTGCGAGGTCATATGAAGATTGTTGTTGTGTCCCTGTTTTGCGTTCCACCAAGGTGCGGTGCATTCCTTTTTTTTGGGAGGGCTGGTGTTGCCGCAGGAAATCATGTGCGCAGTACGCAGAGCCGGTTGACCTCGAAATTGTTTTCATTCTACGATTGGGTATCGAAAACGCATGTTTTACCGGCAGATTTTCAGGCCACTTCACGCAGTTTTCCCCTCCCTTGGAGCAGGTCGTCGCCAAACTACAACAGCAACAGAATAGGTCCATCGAAGCGAAATTGAACGATGCGCAGTTTGAGTGATAACGTTCCGGAACGCCGTGAGAAGCGTGCACATGGGTCACTTTCCGGGGGGTAATGAAGCATGCATTCGCGGCCGTTTCCCTCAGGGGTAGGTGAGGTCGGTAGTGGTTGCGAGATGGCAGACAGCGCTTTATCATTGTACGCGGCTGCCCGCTGACAGACCCGGCCGATGTACGCGCTGATGAGCTATCAATTAGTGTTTTGAAAAACGTCCGCGGGTCGTCAGGTACGGGCGAGATCGTTTCGAATTTTATCGTCGTGCGGGAAGTGGAAGGGAGTAAAACACAACACCACAGATGGTTGTGGTGTGGGGGGGGGGGAGAAGTCGTCTTCAAAACTTTCAATTAATTGATAACGCACAACCACCCAACCACCCAGCGGGACAACATCAAAGAGGAGTGGACCATCGTCTTTGGGTGAATTCCCGCGGGATGGTGAAGTACATGCAGCGGTATCTCCGGAGAAGCGTCTCCCTCTTCCTCGGTGGCCAACGATAAATGACAATGTTATGTCACTGATAAGGATGGCACTGAATACTGAGGGCAAGGGCTAGGGTGGTTGCAGTGGACAAGACCTCTCATGGTAGGGTTGGATAGACTTTTCGCAATCAACGCCGTCACGTCAAGGTTCGTCGTCTGCGCCGCGCCAATCGATCGATCAAATCGGTAGAGATCGCGAATACTGATCTGATTCCGACTGAAAAGTGAAATGGATGACTTCATTGCTCGAGATCCGGTATTTTGTGTCTAGGCTTTGGCATGTATTGCCTTTAGTTTGGACATTTTGGAACATTACTTAAGGAAATAAGTCTGAACAGTGACTTTCGGTCCGGTAAGATGCGTGGGAAAGCCCTCGGCAGGACAAACTCGTGACAAAAGATTTTATGTTCAAATTATCTCGACAGACAAATCCAAACACTGTTGAACGGTCAACGCGTCGTGGTTGTAAATTCCAGGGCTCCAAAATTGATGTTTTTGTGAAAGCGAAAGTGTTCTGAAAAAGGTCGCTAAAGGTCCCGGTGGTCGTGATTGAAAGATAAACGAATTGTTGGTTGTTTCATTTTCAGTTTTTTTTTTTTGCAAACCCAAACCAAATCATTCAGCTGGAAAGAAAAACGACGCTCCAAACTAATCGACCTTAATTTCAGGCAGTCTGGCAGCTTTTTGCTTTGTCCCCGCTGGATAGGATCGCCACTGGAATTGGAGTGCGTGACGATGGGACGTACGTCCCGGGCGACAAAACCCCAAAGCAAACGTGCCCGTCCGCGGGACGGCATAGTCAGGCATAACGACCTATACACCTCAGCAATTCCAGCCGATAAGGCAAAACAGAACGGTACCCTCGGTGTCGAAAAGTGCAAATTATGCGTGTGAAAGAAGCCATTCCGGGTCAGGCCGAGGAGGGAAGGTTGCCTACGTGTCAACAGGTAGTGTCGCGAGCCGGCAGAAGCAACAAAAAATAAAGAAAAACGCCACCATTTTGCACCAGACGGGAAAATTCGTCGTAAAACGGTGGGACGTGCGGCAATGTGCAAACATCCGGCAGGGTTTAACCGCGGTGGACAATTTGTTTCTGCTCGGAGCGTTTGTTTGCTCGCTACAGAGCACAACACATAATGGTAAAGCGAGCACTCTGGCCATGGCGATCGTTAATGGTGGCCCTGCTGGAAAGCATCCAAATTAAGACATGGATGCTTGGATAACTCTCACTCCGCAGCAGAACACGCTTACCGGGCGTTGCGTCATCCGACCGCATCTATCCGACTCCCTACCGAAACAAACACAATCGAACGCTTTCGCAGGTGATTCGCGTTGCGCGGCGAAACTGGTGCAATCAGCCGCCGCGTGATGGACGCCAGAGCACCGAGCAAGCGGCTAAGACACAGCAGACGAGCCTTGCGACTGCGGACGACCAACCTGTGTGTCACGGTGACGTGCCGGCTGGGATTGCACCAACAGCGTCGGAAGATCACGGGATACAACAAAGTGACAGCTCGACAGTCACGATCGGTTCGGCTTGGTGCATTCCGGGTCATCGGGCGGACACAAGAACCGAGCATGTCGCAGGATGGACGCGCGATGGCTGGGAGCGCATTTGTCGTTTGGTGGACGATTCTTTTCCTACTTTCGCTTGCCGCAAATCGATCGATTATTATTCCGTAACGTTAAAGGTGTGCAGGCTTGCAGCCCTTATTGGAGGGACAGTTAATGGACTTCGAATAGAGAACAAGACCTTACGACACATTGGAGTGGCGTGAAGATGTCTTTTGTTTTGTAACGAATTTCTAGGGACATCGCTCTTGAAGGTTGTTTTGAAAATTTGCCAAAATTTTATCTAGTTTCGAAATCGCATTGGGTTTTCTTGATGATCTGGATTCTAAGATGAATGCCAAAAGGCAAACATATCAAGCACCTTAGAATTTATTGAATAATAAATAGCACGGAGTAGCAATAAGCCAAGATATTCACATCTTAAACCTCATGTAGCACGTCCGAATCCATGCCGAAATGTTCGCAGCTGGCTCTCGTATTCAAGAAATGAAAAGAAAGCCTTTTCACAGTGAGCAAACAGCAAAAACTGACCGGTAGAGCCGCTAATTGGTACCTTGCGTGGAAATTTTCAATCTGCTAGACGCGCGCTGAAGAGTTCAGCAGAACGTTGGGGCCTTTAAACTTGCTCTGCGCTGGCTCGAATCGATCACCGAAACGTCTTCATACACGCCTCTCCGCCAGTAGATGAGGCAGGCTAGAATCCATTTTTGGTCTGGTCATCGATCCCGGCTCGCGATCGTACACTATGCGTTAACGATCACCCTCTACCGGGGTGGGAGGAGGTGATACGGTTCCGTAAGCCGCAAAACTCAGCTGCCCGGTACGGTATGCCAAGGGGGTAGCCGATGAAGGTAATAACACCAATTAGAAGTTATCTTTCCGAACAGCAAAACACACGCAGGTTCTGACCCGCTTCGCTGAGCGGCTGTTGTTGATCCAGGCTGCTCTCCCTGGGTTACCCTGGGTTTCTGTTTGTTATGTGTGTCTGCATATGCCGGGCTATGTGTGTAGTCTATGTGTAAATGCCCTCACCCTTGGAAAACGGGCTGCGCGAAAAGCTCCAGTGGGCCGGTAGGTAAATGAAAATAAATAAACAAAGTATTAACACCTTCTCGGGGGGATATTATTGGTTTCCTGGAACTGTAAGGTGTTGTAGGACACGAGGCACCATACTAGAAAAAAACCTTACTAGAAGAATAAATCTGAACAGAAGGCTATAATCGGAAGGCCTTAAACGCCCATTAAACGTTCTGCTACGGTTCGTTAGATATATTAAACAATTACAGTGCATTAGTAGCAAAAGGTTTGTTGTTTCTTTGCGTAGAGAACAAAAAAAAGCAGGACTCCTGAAGCCTGCTTTTCATTTCCACCTTTCCGAGCTCTCAGACCCATAGTGCACCATGGAGTCTGAACCGCAGCCACGAGGCTCTAACGAATGGTTAAGTTACACAACATTGCACCGCAGTCCAGCGCAGTCCTTATCAGCTACGGTTTAACGAAAGCTAAGCGTTTTTTTTTTCTTTTTGCTTTGCTTTTTGAGCAGCGTCAAATTAGATTTGGAGATGTAGATGCATGGTGGTGTGCGGTTTCAACCCCACCGGCGACACACAAATCATGTTGCAACGCGAGCAGAACGAAACATCCGATCCGGAGGTTAATTAGGTGCAGCTCTAACCCTCCATGTGTGTGGGTGTAGGGGGTGTTTTATTCGTCGTCTCAAGGTCTTCTCGCGCGAGAACGTGTACCGCTAGAAGGTGTACAGTTTAGAGCGTGTTTTGTGATTAGATTGTGCTCCTTGGGTTTTTCTTCTCGAGCACAGGCGTACAGTGCAGCAAAGGAAGTGAGCGACCGTTGACCGATTAAGTTAATCAATCTTTCCTCCTCTTCCAATGGTTGGCATAGGAAGAATTCTCTTTTACCTTTCCGGAGATGGAAAGTCGCACTCTGTAGCTTATCGCCCCGAGGCGATCGGAACGTCTCTACGTGCGTGTGTGTGTGTGTGTGTGTGTGCTTGCCTGTGGCCTTGCACTTGCAAACGGTCAGCAGCGGGCAGCTCACCAAAACCAGGTCCAATTGGCCTTTCGGTGCAGCATTTCACCTTGCTCTGATGCATGACGGGGACGGGATTGGACATGAAAGCAGAAAAAGTCCAATGGTGCTGCGGTGCTCCCCGGCCGGGAGAAAGGTTTTTCAGTCACAGCGATACTCCGCGCGCGTGTGTGATTGGGGTCTCGACGTTGGTTGGCATTTTCTCAGAGTGAAAGACCCCACGTGGTTGATGGCTCATTTGAGGTGTGTTGAATTATTCATTTCGCTAAAGGTGTGGGGGGAAGTGATACGCGGCAAGGCCGCGAAAGATTTACCACGCTTCTTCTTCTCCCCGTGATTGGGTTCAGCTGAAAGCGTGTGTGAAATTGTGTATTTTTGGAATGCTGCACACTCTTGTAAGTGCGCTCCAATCCAATCGCTTTCGGGCTGTTGCAACACTGTTGCAGCGGCGATGTCATTTTCATCCAAATCGTGCCGATCTTTCTCCGCTTCGTGGGGCTTAGCTTTTGCTGTGTATTGGAGACTGCAGCGAGTGAGAGCAAAAGAGAGACCCGTAAGGCCTCCCCACTTGTTGTACATCCTTCGCCGAGGTAACTAGGCTCAGATAACCTTAGTTACCGGGGCGCACCACGCGCACACCTAACCACGCTGCAATGTGCGCGGCACAAGGCACAAGTGGATGAAGCCACCGCGTGGAATGAACACGGGCACCGGCAAAGACAGTACATGACGACACATCCGGGCCAAGAAGAAATGCTACAAGGGCGGTGAGGCATCGCAAGAGCAGTGCGCAGTGAGATTGTTTGGCATTCAAGTCGGTTTGTGGCCTTTACCTAGCTGTAACATGTAGGAAGGTAGCAAAAAAGCTCTTCTCTCGCTCAGAGCGACCATGCATGTGTGGTTGTGTCCTTCCCCCCTCCCACCCCTCGAAACGGAAGCAAAAATCCCCTCCACTTCAAACGGCCAAACAAAAACAAAACACACCCGGGGCCGTAGGGGCGGCAGCAATTCTTCACCTGACCGACCGGGCCGGCCCCAAAAGAAGAAATATCCGGTGAAATGTGTTCCGTGATCTCAGCTTCGGCCCCTGCCGCACGTGTGTTGCGCTTGTTTCTCACCTGACGATAGAAAGTACTTTCGTTTACTTTCGCAAAACCGATGGTGCGCGAACGATTTACCAACCTTCCATTCGCGATCCGTTGCAGGAACAAAAAAAAATAATGGGGACAGCAAGGGTTTGGACGTGTGTTGGAAGTTTGGTGGAGATCTTTTTTGGAAATTGAAAGACTCCATTTGGTATCTTTCGTTCGGTAGGCTTTGCTTTGGATGAAGATGTCGCACCAGAAGCGGTTGAGTTATGTGATAGGAGCTTAGAAATAAAGGAGGATCTCCTGGAGTAATCGCTTCAGTTCATTAGGCAAAGGCAAGCACCTTCTTAACTACGCAGGGACCCTCGCACAGGAAGCCCACCTTATGTAAGCGTTCGAACCGGAACCTCACACGCGGGCTCGGTCTTCCAGCGCGATCGAGGGAAAAAAGCTTGTGGGATTTACATAAATACACAAGAATATTATCTTACCGTGTGCGCATAATCGGCACCAACCCTTTCCACTCCCCATCTCAACATCCCGATCGCGCTGAAGAAGGAGAAGCATATATAAGGCGCAGTACAACAAAAAAAAAACTGAGGAGGAAAAAAAACGGCTGGAGAAGAATGTTGCTTGTTAATTTATGTTAAAGATTCTTCTCTTGTGTGCGCTCGCTCTCTTCGCCGTATCTTCGCCGCTTGTCTGGTGGTGGTGGCCTGTGGCCGTGAGGCTAGATGTGGCTAGAGGCGCCCCGTACGTAGCCCGATCCCGATCGTTAATTTTTCCGATTCGCTTCACAGCATAATCTCTCCCTCCGTCGTCGCTTCCCACCCTGTTCCTGCACATCACAGTGCCGGTGGATGCACCACCGAGCCGGCGAGATGCGCGTGCAGCAGGTTGTAGGCTTGGGGAACGCTGTTTAGGTTCCCTTTGCATGATAGCAATCTTAATCGCACACTTGAGCAGCAGTTCGGAATCAGTGTTCGGGGAGGGTTTGAAGCGTTGTCGCTGTGTGCATGTGTGTTTTGGTTCTTCCCACTCCTCAAGTCGATCGATTCCCACCTACCCAAGAACTGGGCGACGAACCAGTCTATCAATTTGTCAAGATCTCGATCGATAATGGAACGCTGGCGAACACTAGTTGTCTGTTTTGTCAGTACACGCGGTGCATAAATAGTGAGTGTGTTGCGTATCTGCCTTTAAGTTAATTATTTACTTTTACTAGCCCTCTTGTTACCTCTTATCAATATATTATCGGCGTTCGGTCCGGGAGTGAGAAGTCCGGTCCGGTTTTCTCCCTGAGCGTCATGTTTAGAGGACCTTGGGACATCCAGCACACATAACGAGCTGCTAATTGTGAAATTAATTACCACATTACACCAGCCAGAGCACATCAGAGCAATCTGCCCCGTCCTGCTCCAAGACCAGTTCTTGGCGCAAGAAGTCTCCAAACACGACGTGACTGGTTTTTGGGCCTCCACCTCCGAAAAAATATATATATATGTCCAACACGTCCCACTAGCTGCTGCTGTTCCGTAGGGTACCCAGGGGGATGGACCTCCGACCGATAGGAATATTTATTTATTCAAATCAAGAATTTGTGTGCCTCTCAAGCTCCCCTCGCCGTCGGAGCATCGTCTGGACAGGTGCTGGAATGGAATGTACAAGCTGCTGTACCGGAGGATGCGCGGCATGGGATATTGATTATGACAGCCGAGCAGAACAAGAAAACCTGTGTGCCTCTATAGGGCCTCCGCGCATCGGACCTTAATAGAGATTATCATATCGTTGCGCTTCCTTCTGATTTGTGCCTATCGTCGTATTGCCTTTGCCGTCGTATGCTATCCCTTAGGAGGCGGCAGCTTAGAGGAGTTGAGTGTTCCGAGCGGGCACACTATCGGGCTGTAGGTTAGGCACAGAGGGTTCGGGCCATTTGGGATGCCTCCAGCGGTTCCGCTTGTTGCAGCAACCGTCAGCATCATTAGTGATATCATCAATGATATGGAACCGGTTTTCTTTTTTCGTTCGCTTCCGACAACTACCGGGAGTGAAGACCCTACAGGGGTGAGCTGTTATTTTTTGTTGTCCATGAAAAGCGCGGCGTTGGCCCAGCGGGGATTAGTTGAACCTAGCTGGTTGTAGAAAATCTTGAATTCTTGCATCCAAATACTTCAGGAATGCAGGTACAGCAGAGTTCCTGGAGAGCTTTTTTTGCGACCTGTTGCATCTTGCCATATTCTCCAATCGCACTGTACTTCACAATATCCCACACTTCCATAGAAGCGGATCGAAGCAGATCTTCATTGGTTCTGGGAAAAAAACTTCAAGCTTCTTTCACGTCTCTCCCTTTCACGTTTCTCCATTCACGTCTCTCCCAGTACTGCATGAGTACGGAAATTTGATCAATACCTTGTGGAATCGTGTTTCACGATTTAGAAAATCCCCCAGCAAACTTCTCGCACCTTTCCGTTACGAAGCGCTAACTATGTGATCGATCGAACGAGTGTGTGTGTGTGTGTGTGTGTGTGTGTGTGTGTGTGTGTGTGTGTATGTGTGTGTGCAAATTTAGTGAAAAACTGATTCGATATCTACATCGTTTCGTACCGTCCCACTGGACGAATTCCCAGGAACAGGCTCCATGGGCTCCATGACTGAACGCTACCGGCGCGTCCTCCTACTCCAGAGGCTCTAAATTTCGTACATGCATCCGTTCCGCTCGTGTCGAATTAACGAGGGGGCAACCGTTTGATCTATCGACCTACATGGTCGACCTGCATCGCTTCTGCTTCTGCCCCCGCTGGCGGAGAGTTCGAAGGCTTATATGGGTGATTAATTTCCTTTCTCTCGCCTCTCTCCACCATTCCAAAAGGGACCTTCCGATCGGGGGATTTAACCGTAAAGGGTGTATCAATTTCAACAGCGATTTTTTGTGTTTGTGTCGCCGGTTCATTCCTGGCTGTTCGGGAAGGGATAAATAGCTTTGTTTTGGGAGCTTCCTGGGCAGAAAGAAGTTGGATTTTAGATCCCCGTATCATGCGCCCGTTGGAACGCATACCCTTTGAAGGTGTAGTAAACTGTCACCCAGAGCAAGACACACATAGTGAGAAAGAGAGAGAGAGGGAGAGAAAGAGAACCCAAAGAAAAGGTCGCACCCGTAGCCACCGGTAGGTCATAAATCAGCTGCTCGTGAGGCATTTCCGAAAGCCATTCTATGCCACTGGGGGAGTGTGGCGAGAACGTTGATTCCCGTTGGTGCCTGGCTGTGTGTGTCATCCGTCCCGCAGCAAATGGGATCTTAATGTGGTGTGATCGTCGGCTTAATTATCCAGCGTCTCCCAGCGTACGAAACGCACACGCGGAAGTGTTGAAGATTTATCTTGCATCTTCGCTGCGTTTGACGCGGCGATGGGGTTTTAAGTGAATTATAAGGATTTGATGAACGGCTTTAGCGAGCGAGCAGTGCTGTTGGCAAGTTCGAACCTTTAACGGTACATTATAAACGTGGCCCGATAAACGCGGCTGATGACAGTTATCATCGATGCGCTCGCGGGGGACTGTACAATTACACTCGATCGCGAGCAAACTTCCTCGGGGAGTTTCCGGGGGAACAAGATCAATGGGCTTGGGGCCCAGTTTTTGCTACACTTTCCCCCGATGTGTGTGTGTGTGTGTACGCTGTGTGGATGTGTAAATTATGTGCCCTTCCCCACCACCATCGCAAGAGATTGTAAATACCACCGAGCAACGAGTCATCATCGCTAAATGCCACAGCGGTGATGATGGTACCAGGAAAAAGGAGTACATCAAGATCGAGCAGCACGGGCGCATCTTCGCCCTCGGCTGGGATGGCATCATCTCGGTGTGCCTAATGGATTTTATTAGACAAGCGCACAAGAAGATCAACAACGAACCGAAAGGGACAGCAGCAGCAGCAGCATACATAAACCCGTCGGGGGATGACGTGCCATGCAAAATACCGGTATTTTCACCGGTTGACTATGGTTACGGCATCCGCCTGGGTCTTGGCAGCGGTCGCGCGTCGGCCGCAATAAAGCGCAGACCGGATTGTTCATCCCTACCTGCGCCGGAGGAGGCCTTTGCGCACGACAAAATGCACGACGGCCGTCGAAATGCCGTGTCTTTTGCAAAGGTAACCCAATAAACATTAGCGATCCCCTGTCCGGATCTTCGGACCCCTTCCTCGGGGTGAACTATTCGGCGGTGACCTGGTACCGTGGCTGCTGCCTCGACAGACTTACTGTCGGCGTCGTCGTCATCGTCGTCGCCGTCGGTCTCGTGGGAAGTATGTTGAGAGGCATCGAAGTGACCTTCATTCCGCAAAGCACACCGGAGTCTAATATCTCGTCGTTTCGTCGTGCAGCCAGGGGTTTGGCACTGGCTAATGGATTAGACGTGTGCTTCTGTCTGTTGCTCTTGCTGCGTGCGCGCGCGCACGCGGAGAAAAGTGTAAAATGCCCCCCTCTGGAAAAAGGGGAACAGCAGAAGGAAAGTGTTGCGGTGAGTAGGATATTAAAAAATACCGCTTTATTGCCGAGGTCGAGAGAGTCGTCCTAAGCGGTTCGCCAGGTTCTGCCACACTAAGTGGAAACTGGTTACCATAAATCACCGAGAAGATCTCGGGCCCGGCTAAACGGATTGGCTAAATGATTCAATTAATAAATGCTCGAAGCTGAAATGAATCATGGCGCTGCTGCAGGGAGAATTATAGGTCCTCATTGCATATCTGAGGTATCTTGCAGGTATCTTCAGAAGAACCCTTACGACACACGCGCGATTATTGTTCGGCACGATCTGACCCCCTTTCAAATTGATGTCGATCGGGCGGCAGCTAGAAGAGATGTTGGTTTTTCTAGTGCACACGGTGCATTGCAACAACCCGCGCTAACCTCTTCGATCATACGTCCTAACAGGGCGCTTGTTAGGCTCGATTTCCATCAATCATGGCTCGGACACGAAGACTTCGCTGATGTTGTGTTGTGTGCGTTGCTTCTTCATAAATCATATCTACCACATTAACCATGTCATGTGAGTGCTCGCACGTGTGTGTGTGT
>AXCO02005816.1:0-17504 GCA_000473525.2 Anopheles melas | reverse complement strand
GAAGACACCTCCTCTATATTCCACCTTGCTTTTTTCTAAAGCCTCGATGCCCAATTGTTCTACATGACGACACCTCCTTTCTACCCACTTTGGTTCCGTGTCCGTGTTCTAGTTCTTGCATTAATATTACGTGTACTTTACTTAACTTTACTTGTGAGAAGTAATTGTTTAAATAAAGCGCTTGCTTAACTTATATCCTCCCGGCAAATTGTACATTCGAATGAAAGTGTTGATGCTGAAACCGAACTGATGACGTCACAGGGCTGTTGAGTTGCGTTTGTTTAGGTTTAGAGCAGAGCAGGCCGGCGGAATCAAGCGGAACGCATTCGATGAGTGATAAATAGCTGATGCAACAGTTCTCCACACCCAGCTTACAATGTTGCCAGAAGTAAGTACAAAGTAAAACCTAGCGCGATAAGCAATTTCAGTAGAGTGTGGTGCTGTTAATCTAAACCGTGAAACCTTCTCTTCTTCTCTCTGGCTGGCAGCAACAACAGAACAAAGAACCGATGGAGGATTTCGCACCCCGGAACTATCAGGTGCAGATGAAGGAGATATGTCTGGCCAAAAACACGATCATCTTCCTGCCGACCGGCTCTGGCAAAACGTACATCGCGCTGATGGTGATGAAGGAGATCAGCCACCAGCTGCGGAACACGATCCATGAGGGGGGCAAGCGCACCTTCTTTCTCGCCAATACGGTGGCGCTGGCGAAGCAGCAGGCCCAGTTCTTCGCCAGGCACATGCCCTTCAACGTGCGGCTGTACACGAGCGAGGTGAACGTGGACGCGTGGAAGAGCGACCGCTGGCATGAGGAGTTTAGCGAAGGACAGGTACGTTGGAAAGCAGCAGAAAACCCTGTGGATTACTAAGCAAAAGCGTTTCATACGTTTTTTTTTTTTCAAAATCCCCCTAGGTAATTATCTGCACGGCCCAAATCCTGCTGGACGTGCTGCGCCACGGCTACATGTCGCCGGCCAACATCAATCTGATAGTGTTCGACGAATGTCACCGGGCGGTCGGGCAGCATCCGATGCACGCGATCATGAAAGAAATAGTGGCGGCGCCGGCCAGCGAGCGGCCGCGCGTACTGGGCCTGTCCGGCACGCTGCTGTTCAAGGAGCTGAAGATGGCCTCCCAGGTGCCGGATGAGCTGGAACGGTTGGAAAACACGTTCAACTCCACCATTGCCACGGTGGCCAACTACGACGATTACGCAACGGTGGCCAGCTTTTCCACCAACCCGAACGAGGTGCTCGTTGCGTACAGCAAGCCGGCGGTCCATCTGCTGCCGCTGGTTAAAGAAATGTGGCCGCGGATCGACGCGTTCGTCGAATGGCTGCTGCAGGTGTATCTGCCCGAGTACTCGACACAGTCGGCCCGGACGCTGCAGAAGTCGTTTTGCAAGCCGCTGAAGGAGGTGAAGCGGGCGCTGACCGAATTTAAGCACCAGCTCGAGGAGCACGGCATGTACGCGGGTTCGCTCGCCATACTGGCGGTGATTGTGCAGATGGAAGTGAGCAAGCGGCAGTCGCCCTGCGACAAGGCGCGTCAGGTGTACCGTTCGGCCATTTCCTGTAAGTAATGGCTGGCTGGTGGTAAGAGTAGAGCGTTAAGTGATTTTGTTCCTTTGTTCCTCATTTCAATGCAGTCTGCGAATCGATCCGGCACGAGCTGGTCGAGGCCATGAGCGGGCTGCGAGGGACGCACCAGATACTGAGCTTCTCGTCGGACCAAGCCCGCAAGCTGCTGAAATACCTGGAAGATTCCTATCGCACCGCGGAGGACCAGAACAAACAGGCGCTGGTGTTTGTGAAGCGGCGCTTCACCGCCAAGGTGCTCTATCATCTGATCCGCATCTACTTCCACTGTCTATCGAAACGGGACAACGAAGACGAGCTGGTCGAACCCATCGTAAAGCCGGACTTTATTGTCGGCGCGAACGCAGCGCTGGAGGAGTCGATCGATGCCATACTCGTAGTCAAGGAGGACCGTCGGGTAAGTGTGAGTGATGGGTTAGCGTGCTGTCATGGTTCTAATACACTTTTTCGCGGTCGCGCAGGTCATCGAGAACTTCCGCAAGCGCAAGATCAACGTGCTGTGCGCGACGAACGTGCTGGAGGAGGGCATCGATCTGCAGATGTGCAACATGGTCATCATGTACGACGCACCGTTATCCTACGCCTCGTTCATGCAGTCAAAGGGCCGAGCGCGGATGAAAACCAGCACCTATCTGATGATGGCCCCGGCCGCCGATTTGCAGCAGTTTGCAAAGCGCATGAAGCTGTACCGCGACATCGAAAACCGGTTAAAGGAGGTAAGTCGAGACGATTCCACTCGCCTACTTTGATCGCACATGTTACACCGTTCACGCAGGAACTGGTCGGCAAGACAATCAACCGGCCCGAGCCGCTGGAGAATGATGTGCGGAAGGAGCTGCTGGACGATCTGATACCTCCGTTCTACACACCGTTCAAGGCGAAGCTGGACGCACTGTCGGCGATCCAGCTGCTGAACCGGTACTGCATGAGCATGCCGCGCGATCTGTTCACCGGCAGCAACGTCACCTGGGAGCGCATTGACCGCTCACCGACGGAGATCATCGTGACGGTGAAGCTGCCGCTGCAGTCGACGGTCCGCGAAGTGATCCACGGGCAGACGATGAAGAACCTGAAGCTGGCCAAGCAGTCGGCCGCATTCAACGCCTGCAAGCGGCTGTTTGAGGTGGGCGAGCTGAACATGTATCTGTTGCCGATCGCGACCAAGGATAAGGTGGAAGAGCTAAGCGAACAGTACTTCAAGCATTGGCGCAAGATGTCGGATGGTAAGTCGGGGATGGGGGGAGGGGTTGAAGTCATGAGTCTTGTAGCTTTGCATTGACCCAATTGTCGTTCTTTTTGCAAAAAAAAAACCAGAACCGAATCCCAAGCAGGCAGGAACGATGAAGTACGTGCGCGGACACAAGATCGTCTATCCGGAGGAAACGGTCGGCTGCACCCCGCAAGCGGACGGCGAGCAGTGCTACGTGTACGTCGTTCGCATGCGCGCATACTTTGACGCCAACACGCATCTGGAAAATGTGCGCATCTTTCAGGAGCTGTACAGCAGCGCGAATAATTTCGGCATCCTGACACGCAAACGGCTCCCGCGGCTGGCGCGCATGAAGCTGTTCGTGACGCTCGGTGCGATCGGGGTCGAGATCGTGCCGGAACCGGTGTGCATTACGCTGGCGCCCGACTCGGGCGAGCTGCAGCGGCTGAAGCGCTTCCATCTGCTGCTGTTCCGCGATCTGCTCAAGGTGTGGAAACCGTTCACCGTGCTGGACGCGCTGCCGGAGGAGAACGGCTTTCTGATCGTGCCGATGCTGCGCTCGCAGTCCATCGACTGGGAGCTGGTGGGAAAGTTCCCGTACCTGCGGCCGGCGGCGGAAACGAGCACCCGCGCCCGGCAGCACCTGCGGTTCGAGACGGAGCAGTATCTGCTGCGCGTCGTCCACCCGTGGTACAAGAACGATCCGGACCAGAACTACGTGGTGGTGCGCGTGCGGGACGATCTGCGCCCGACCAGCCCCTTCCCGAACGCCAAGTACGACTCGTACGAGCAGTACTTTGTGCAGGAACACCACCAGGTGGTGGTGCGGCACGAGGACCAGTTCCTGATCGAGGTGAAGGGCATTGCGACCAGCCTGAACCGGCTGCACCCGGGCGCCGAAGCGGACGGTGGGGCATCGACCCGCTCGCGCTACTGGGAGTTCCAGGAGATACTGATACCGGAGCTGGTGCACAACTTTGAGTTTCCGGCCGACTACTGGCTGAAGGCGACGCTGCTGCCGAGCGCGCTGCACCGCGTGCACTATCTGCTGCTGGCGGAGGGCATACGGGTGGATTTGGCCCGGAACGCGCAGGTAGGCAGCGAGCATTGCGAGCGTGTCGAGGACGTTATCATCGACCGGGTACTCTCGATCGAGCATCAAAAGTCGACTGCACTGTACGGCGGGGACGACGACGAGGATGAGGATGAGGATGAGGATGAGGATGAGGAGGAAAAGGATAGCGATGAGGAGGGCGCACGCTCTACGCAGGTGGCATGCCGTCCGGCGGTGGATCCGAAGCAGCCCAGCGGAAAGCAGCTGCTGCAAGTGCTGAACCAAATCCACAGCGATTCGATTTCGCTGGCCGATCGGGTCCAGTACCCGTGGGAGGATAACGAACAGCCGAAGGATTTGGAGCGCAACTGGGACACGGTGAGCAAGATCGACATCGACTACTACGCGAGCTTCATGAAAAAGTACGAGCAGCAGGCGGTAACGATCGTGACCGACGTGAACCGGTCGGTGACGGAGACCAACATCGACCGTATGATGGCGAAGCTGAACATGAATAAGGACGGGACGCAGGCATCTCCCGTGAAAGCTTTGCCCGCGCTCGAGGACGGCCACGGGCCGGTCGCGCAGATTGCGATGCTCCGGCTGACGATGGACAACACGGCGAACGTGGCACTGCAGCAGTCGGACCTGCTGCAAGCGCTCACCACCAAATCGTCCGCCGACGTGTTCAATCTCGAGCGGTTCGAGGTGCTCGGCGACGCGTTCCTCAAGTTTGCCGTCTCGGTGTACATCCTGTTCCGCCATACCAGCTGGCACGAGGGCTACCTGACCACGTGCAAGGGCCGGATGGTGAGCAACCGCAACCTGCTGTACTGTGCGATGGGGTACGGGCTGCCGGGTAAGATTAAGGCGCATCCGTTCGATCCGAAGAACGACTGGGTGCCACCGCTGTCCACCGTACCGGGCGCCGTCCGGCGGGCGATGGTCGACGCGAACGAGTCGCCCGCGCTGCTCTACAACCTGAAGCTCACCGAGGAGGAGATACAGTCGGGCGTGGTAGCGCAGGCAACGGTGGACAAGTTCCTGCCGCTGATCGAGCAGGCGCCCGCACCGTCCCAGTCGACCCTGCACACCGTGCTGCAGCAGGTGCAGATCCGGGACAAGGTGGTGGCGGACGTGACCGAAGCCCTGCTCGGCGTGTGCGTCAAGACGGTCGGGTACGAACGGTCGTTCCGCTTCCTCTCCCACCTGGGCATCATCCCGAAGGGTGCGGACGTGCCGATGCTGTTGCGCACGACCACCTTCCCGATCGGCGACTACTTCCCGGTGCGGCACAAGGTCGACCAGCTGCTGTGCAATCCGGAGCGGATCGAGGCGACGCTCGGGTACCGGTTCCGCAACCGCACCTACCTGCTGCAAGCGTTCACGCACACGTCGTACATGTCCAACAGCCTGACCGGCTCCTACCAGCAGCTCGAGTTTCTCGGCGACGCCGTGCTGGACTTTCTCGTGTCGATGTACATCTACGAGCGCAACCCGTCGATGTCGCCCGGCCAGCTGACCGATCTGCGCTCGGCGTTGGTGAACAACGTCAATCTGGCGTGCGTGCTCGTGCGCAACGAGCTGCACCGCCACATCCTCTCCCAGTCGCCCATGCTGACGGATGCGATCGGGAAGTTTGTGGCGGTGCACCGGTGCCACCGGAACCAGGGCAGCGACTGGGTGCGCCTGCTGACCGAGGAGTCCGACACACCGATGGCGGAGTACGTGGACGTGCCGAAGGTGCTGGGCGACGTGCTCGAGGCGCTGATCGGGGCGATCTATCTGGACAGTGGGAACGATCTGGCCGCCACCTGGGAGGTGTGCTTCAGGCTGCTGCGCGACGAGATTGCGGACTTTACGCGCAAAACACCGATCCAGGTGGTGCGCCAGCTGTACGAGCATCCGGAGGCGAACCCCCACTTTAGTGCCCCGTTCGTGGAGGAGGAGGTGGTGTATGTGAAGCTGTCGTACACGCACCGCTCCCAGCGCCAGACGGTGTACGGGTTCGGCAAAAACAAGGACGACGCTAAGCGTGCCGCCGCCAAGATTGCTCTCAGCAAGATTATGTAATAAGGGAGAGACAGAGGGAGAGAGAGTGAGAGACATTTGGGGAGGATTGCAGGAAAGTAACCTCCCAACGTTATTGCCTTATGCTGACTGAGTTGGGAATCGTAGCTATTACTAGTATTGGGATTGAGGGTGCAGCATGTTAAGCTAAGTTACCTTAGCGCGGCTGGTTTTAATATGTATGCTTTATGTCGCGTCCTAATGTCATGTAGCATGGCATACAGGTGCATCTCAGGATGTCCTGGAATGTCCAGTTCCGATTGTAGGCCTTTGTGTGAGATGTAATGTCACATGCTGTAAGCGTTTAAGTAATCGTATTAATATCCTAGTAGCTTTAGGATTTCCGTTAGTTGTCTCTTTTTGCTGTCGCCGGATCACTTTGCTCAGTGCAACGAGCAAATGTTTCTCTAATTTCTTCCATTATTGTTATAAACATAGAACAAACCCTGTCAAAGCTTACATTTAAATGGAACCAATAAATAAACGATTTGTTTTTATTAAAGAGTAAACACTCCTCACAGCGTCGTGTCGCGTACAAACGAAGTGGTTGTACCCTAGAGCAAACCGATACTTCTATAATCAAAGATTGCAGCTAGCAGCAGCAGTGCGGAATATGGGAATTATCGGTCCGAAATCGTTATCGTTGAGCTTACTATAACTACCATCTACAAGATGCTAAGTAATCTATAATCTCGCCTCTTAAACAGGTGCCTACACGTTAGTTTGTGATTACTATTTTGAGCCCCTTCCCTCCTCGATGAGGTCTTTCTGCTTCTATATCACCGAATCCCGTCCCGTCGATCCGTTATTGCCACCGCCGTATCCGTGATGCTCTTCGTCATCGTCCTCCCCGTGCAGTGTGATGATGCTCGAGTCGCCAAGCGGGGCTGCCGCCAGCACTAGATTCTCCATCGAGTGACCACGGCGCAGCAGCGTGTTGCGCAGTGTTTGCGTGAAGCCTGCGCCGCCGTTCGCGGACGTTGGTGCGACGGTGGTGGTCGTACCTGGGCGCAGAACCTGCCGCACGTCGGACGCGGTAAAGCTTGGCGGGTGTGATGATGTAGGCTGTGCAGCTGTCG
Organism: Anopheles melas; assembly: GCA_000473525.2. Taxonomy (NCBI): domain Eukaryota; kingdom Metazoa; phylum Arthropoda; class Insecta; order Diptera; family Culicidae; genus Anopheles; species Anopheles melas. Next base: position 10,490 of record AXCO02005816.1, on the reverse strand, counting down.
GTTCGCCCGCTGCATTGAGCGAACGGTACCGGCGGCCGCTGCCCAGCGTGGCCGAGTTGTAGAGGATGCGCGGAGCCACCGCCGACGGATGGTGGTTCGTTAGCTCGAGTCCTGCTATTGGCATGGCGCACGGACCACCGAATTGCTGCAAAGCGGAACAGTAGTCGGGCGGGGGCAGTTCATCGCCCGTGGACGGGTTCGCCCCGAGACTGTCGGGGGCCGTTTGCGGTAGGGCGGTTCGTTGCCGTACGGACGGTGCACTGCCGCTCGTTTCGCCCATCAGACGGCGCACACTGCGGCGTATGCTGTTGCGCAGCAGCTTGGCAATGCGCGCCCCGGTCGCTGTGGTGTAGGAGGGTGGCGGCGTGTACTTCGGCGGAGCGTCATCCGCATCCCGCACCGAGCGGGAATCCATCGAGATGGTGATGGTCGGTTCGGAGCTATCCCGGCCGCCAGCAGCGCCACCGTTGCGCGTGCGTTGCAGCCGCGACGATACAGTCGCCCGGCGCGTCTGCATCATACGGAGCGAGTTGCCGGTGCCGCCATCTATCGCTGGTCGGAGCAGTAAATCCACACGCTGCAAAAGATAACGGGGTTTAGACTGATTTTCGCTTCCCATTCCGGCCCAAACTTACGTCCAATATGTCGGGCGGACCGCGGCAAAGGTAGCGATAGATTTGAATCACCATGACGACCGGCACCAGAAGGAGAAAGCTGACCTGCACGAACCCACCGACCTGGCGAGCCCACAGCGGCCAGTAGTTGCTGGCGCCCGTGGCCGATGTCGATGCGGCGGCCGCCACCGTCGATGCGGAGGACCAGTTGAAGAGGGCCGCACTGTTCGACAGCCGGTACTGGAGGATGCACAGAAAGATGAGCCCGATCGGGATGAGGAAGTTCCACGCGAACGCCACGAAGGCCGAAAACGATTGCAGCATCTGCAGATCGTTGACTAGAATGTCACCTGTTGGGCGAGGGAGGAAAGATGTTAGTTTGTTCGGAAGAGGCAAGTGAGAGGTGACCACTCACTTGTGAAAGGACGACCGCGCACGAGAAACAGTGCCAGAATGTGTCCGATCCAGAGCAGCAGTAGCCACCAGGCAGCACCAAGGATCGTGTCGAGATAGTGCACAACTTGGATGCCACCTTCCGTTGCTAGGGGCATCCCGAGCAGTAGGCCCGTGACGCAGCTCAGCAGGATGGAGGACGGTGCGTCACCGATAGCACCGGCGATCGGTTTCCACATCACGCACAGCTGTCCCAGCCCGAACAGTACGAGCGCTAGATACCCAATCATGCCCCAGATCGGGGCAATGTGTTCCGGTGTGGCGGCGGCAAGAGCGGCGGGCAGCAGCTCGGTCACAAGCCGCAGTGCCTGGTAGCCTGACTCACGGCTCGGATCGGCGTACGATCGCTTGAAGCTTTCGCCGACGACGGTCGAGTAGCGAAGCAGCCATCGATTGGGCATGGTTGCGTGTTGTGGCGGTAGTGGTTGATTAGCCGGCCGCAGGAACACGTTTGTGCCTAGGTTTTCTGGAGAGCGAGAGACAAAAAAAAACATCATTAGATTGGAGTTAAGAGAAACAAAAATATAAATAGTTCTACATTACCATAAGACCCAGGCAAGTAGTAGTATCCGCGACTGTTGAGAATCTGCACACAAGCACTGCCAAGGACGGCGGCAAGTATCAGCACGGTGAGCGTAATGAACGCGACCAGAAACGCATCACGCCGCAGCTCCCGGCGTGTCCGCACATTGCAGTTTCCCTTCCGGTTGCTGCGACAGTTCAGTGCGTAGATCGACACCCCGAGCAGGCCCCACGTTAGGAACGTTTCCTGCGCCGCGCTGGTCCAGCTGCGTGAGTTCAGAAAGAAGTCCTGCCAATCCGTTGCCGGGAAGATGTTCTGCACGCTGTCGTAGTCGATGAACGTGAGGAACTTGGCGCAAACGGCGGTAAGTGCCGCAAATGCGCCAAGAAACACGCCGATGGTGATCTTTCCCAGTGAGCGAATGCCGCGGCACAGTGCCACAAACACGAACGTCCAGATGATGGCCAGATTGAACGCGAGCTGAAAGCGTATCGCTCCGATGCCACTGGTACGAGATGTCGACTGTGAGACGGGTGGTAGATTGCGCCCACCGTATCCGGTCGGCAGGGAGCTGGACACAGCCTGATGGGCGAGATAGTAGCGCTGCAGTACGACGCCGTTGAAGTAGTCCGCCACCGTATCCGGCAGCCGGTAGGATTGATTGTCCCGTCCACTGTGGTACGCCTCGAACGGTTCCTGCCAGCGGTACTTCTCGTTGCGCATGATGAACGCGTCCCGAAAGTACACCAGCACCCAGGCAAGCGAAATAGCCGAGTACAGCGCAATGAGGGTCTGGGCAAGCAGCAGCGCTATTCCGATGCCCTTGCAGATCGGGCTGATGCGCCACATCGTTACAGGGCCGCCCCGGATGCGCGCTCCCAGCACCATCTGCAGCCACAACATCGGGATGCCGAACAGGAGCGAGAAGAGCAGAAACTGCACCACAAAGTTGGCACCGAAGTGGACGCTAAACACGGCAAATCGTGAGATGTTGAACAGCCCGAGGGTGCAGAAGGTGGTAGCTAACGAGCGTGAGATTGCGTGCGGCCAGCGTGCCTTCGGTCGGCCGTCACTGCGCCGGCTGCTGCTCCGCTGCGGGCTTGCTTCCGTGTCGGACTCGTCGTTTTCGTTGTTGTTGCCGTCGCCGGCAGTCGGTGCGGTTGAGGCAGTGGCCGGTTCGGCGGCCTGGGTCGTGGTGGAGACGCTGCGCCGTTGCACTTCCGAGGAGTTGCGCTGTCTTCGGCCGTTGGATGAGGAGCGGATTGGCTGCGCACTGCTGCCGATGGAGGCATTTTCATCTCGCACATCAACACCGCGTGAGAATGGAGCAGACCCAGCCTCAGTTGATCCATCGACCGATTGTTCCAACGTTCGGCGAGTCCTATTAAGAACAAGAAAAACGGGAGAAGTTAGTCGGTTAAATAATATCACCATCACTTCTATCAACTGGGTTACACATCGGAAAAGAAGAGCGAAAATACGGCATCTTTTGCACCACTGTTGTAAAACATCTTGGCAACTTCTTAGTTTCGGCTGCTGCTCTGGTGCACTCCTCTAGCGACCCAACACCAATGTCAAGGACTAGGTCAAGTCTGCTGCCCGACTACCTAGAGAACGTGTGGCGTGCACTCTATGCCACGTCGTCACGGCCTACGTGCATTGCATGGTTGGGAAAATATCAATATGCTCCTCCCCAGGTGCAGCAGCAAAACTCCCAATGGCTGTTATGCCGTTGTAGGAAGTTTGTTGAAAGTGGTTGCCACGGTAACGAACATCGCACACCACGGCACTACAGTGCAGGGAATAAAATGAATGCTCCGTACTTATGGCTAAAGGGTAAGGACTAGTATTGTGTTTCAAGAATCTTTCAGTGATGGGTGAATCGAATCAAATATCCAAAAATTATCAATCCAAGGGATTGTGAATCTTTAAAGTGTCCTAAAGTTTTAAATATTCATAAACCCTTGAATAATTAAAGAATCCTAATATATTCTGGAATATTTAAAGCGCCAACAGTCCCACTAGTACATGTGATTTTGGGGTGAGATAAGTCCGAAGATAGCCCCAAACTCACACCTAGTAAGTGAAAAGTGAAACAAGGCAAGGATCACAGCAAAACCCATTCTGATATGGACTATTTAAAAATTGATCCAAACTGATGTAATGAAGTGCAATGAAGAGGCCAAAATGTCTAGTTGTAGATTCATTAATACCTGTAAGAATAAAGCTTCATAAATCAGATTTCCGGATTTTGTTTTGTCGGAATTATTATTGGAAGTTGTATTAACTATTTCGCAAGCTTGTGTTGACCCACATCGAGAGTGACGCATGTGAAATATGCTAATTCACAATATGCTCTTTCAGAATCTGTCGAATTCACACACCTCCCACCAACAACAACACACGGTGGACTTTGCGCAAAGTCATCCTGAGTGAGAGCAAACAGATTTTTGTTTGCCACTTCTCCCCCTCTCGCATCCCCTTTTCTCCTCCCCTTGAGATCCCCCCTCCCCTTCCTCCAGTCCATTGAGGAAGTATAGATAGCCAAATTTGAGCGAAATGATTCATTGCCGACCATTGCCTTTTTTGGAATGGCAATGCTTGTGTGGTTGAAGGAATACGCGTAATACCTGTCGTTCGCGTTATCAGCGGCCGATGCTATCGAGCTACAGGTAGTTGTCGTAGATAGCAGCGACACCGGACTCGGATTGCGCGAGCTGCCCATCGAGCTGCCCTCCTCCGACTCGGCCACGTATCGACCGTGGTGGTGCTGACGATTCTGCTGCGGGTGATGAATTTCATGGTGCAATTGGGTCAGCTCCTCGGCCGGTGGTGCCGTCGGTGGCTGCCCCGGCACACTGTTGGTGCGTATGATGAGCTCGTTTGTGGCCGCATCCCGCACGACCGTTATTGAACCGATGCGGGGCTGTGACTGTGCCCGGCGACCGGCTTGTCTTGGCCGCTCCTGCACCAAGATCCCGTCCAGATCGGTTTCGAGCAGTTGCGGTGGTTGGGGAGAGGAGAACGGGGAGGCAGGTGGTGCGGAAGCTACGATCTGCTCCCGTTCGGTTCGCTCTACAAACGGCACCGGCGAAGGAGGTAGCGCAACCACTAGGGACGAACCAATCGGGTCAAGTGTGGCAGGTACTTCGTCCACCGGCAGCGTGCTAATCGAGCTGAGTTCGTTAGCCTCGAGCAGTGATTCCTGGCTGGCTGTGCTGGACGGTGCTGCGACCTCGGTGTCCTGTTCGGGCAGTTCGATCAGATGCTTCTTGCGCATCGAATTCCGATGCCAGCTGCGATGGTGATGAGGTGAAGCGCTTTCGTTCCGTGATGGACCGTGCCGGGGTAGCGAATTGCCGGTCAATGCTGCTTCGTGCTCTGTGGGAGAAACAAACAAAAGAAGAAAATAAATTTAAAAAAAAACGTTAGAAAACAACCAGCGCTAAATGTAACGAACACTACCACAGTGAAGGTTCCCATATCTTCCACAGTACAGCAGTGTAGCTGATTGTAGTGGGCATCCAAAATGGTATAGCTGTTCCTTTTTCACTTCCCCCCTTTCTGCCGGGAGCGCTGCCTTTAATCTTTTGTTCAAGTGACGCTGCCGGGTTAGTGTGAGTGAACGCGCGCAGGCGACGCGGATTGAATAAAAACGGCACAGGCCGCGCTGTTCGGCATTCATTCAGTACGCAGCGAACAAGCCGACGGAGCAGTCATTGAGAAACGCCACTAGCAGTGTATGTGTGTTTGTGAGTCTTCACCGTTTGCGTCACTATGGAGATCAGCGTAGTAACGCTGGCCCTACTGGTTGGCCTGTGTGTGGCAGTTTACCGGTACGTTACGAAGAACTACTTTTATTTCGCCGACAAATCCATCCCGTTCATGAAACCGTCCTTCCCGTTCGGCAATTCGGGACCAATTCTGATGAAAAAAGTGACACTGTTCGAGCACTTCAAAAATCTGTACGACGCGTTCCCGAATGCAAGGTAAGTGAGTGGTCGGTCACCATCATCACATGTGTGCGGACGTTTCATCATCTTTTTCACGCACTCTGTTCCCCATGTTTGCAGAATTCATGGCACGTTTAACATGCGCCAACCGGCGTACATCGTGCGCGATCCCGACCTGGTGAAGCAGATCACGGTAAAGGACTTTGACTACTTCGTGGACCACATGACCACGGGCATGGAGCAGACGGAGGATAACAACAGCAACAATCTGCTGCTCGGCAACTCGCTCGTATCGCTGCGGGGACAAAAGTGGCGCGATATGAGAGCCACCCTCAGCCCGGCATTTACCGGCAGCAAGATGCGGCTCATGTTCGCCCTGATCGCTGACTGTGGCAAATCGATGGTGGAACACTTCCGGGAGGAAGATAAGAAGGCCCGGGCGGCCGGTGGCACCGGCTATCAGCTGGAGATGAAGGATGTCATGACGCGGTTCGCGAACGATGTGATCGGTACGGCTGCGTTCGGCATCAAGGTGGACTCGTTCCGCGATCCGACCAACGTGTTCATCAGCATGGCACGGTCGGTCACGAACCAGGAGTCGCTGGTGAAGGCGCTGAAGATGATCGGCTACACGTTCGTTCCCAAGCTGATGATGCGGCTCAACATCGATTTCCTGACGCCGGAGGAGGATCAGTTCTTCCGCAGCACCATACTGGAGACGATGCGGACGCGTCAGGAGAAGGGTATCTTCCGGCCGGACATGATCGAGCTGTTGATGCAGGCGAAGAAGGGCAGTTTGAAGCACCAGCAGACAGAGGAACTAAGAACGGACAGTGAAACCGGGGAAGGGTTTGCGACCGTCGAGGAGTCGCACGTGGGACGGCGTGCGCACGATCGCGTCTGGACGGACACGGAGCTGATTGCGCAGGCGTTCATTTTCTTCTTCGCCGGGTTCGAAACCATCTCCTGGACGATATCGTTTGCGCTGTACGAGCTAGCGGTGAATGAGGACATTCAGGCCCGACTGTACGAGGAGGTGCGCGATGCGGAACAGTCGCTGGAGGAGGGGAAAACGCTCACATACGAACAGCTGCAATCGCTGCCGTACCTGGATATGGTCGTGTCGGAAACGCTCCGACGGTGGCCCATCGCAACGGTGCTGAATCGCGAGTGCGTCCGGAACTATCAGTACGACGATGGGCAGGGGACACGGTTTACCATCGAGAAGGGAACGCTGGTCTTCATACCGGTCGTGGGCATTCATTTCGACCCGAAGTACTTCCCCGAGCCGGAGCGTTTTGATCCCGAACGGTTCAGTGCGGTCAATCGGAACAACATCCAACCGGGTACGTACCTACCGTTCGGTGCTGGACCACGCAATTGCATTGGTTCCCGGTTCGCACTGATGGAGGCAAAGGCAGCGCTCTACTATCTATTGCTCAATTTCCGTCTCATACCCTGCGCTAAAACGCAAATTCCGCTCAAGTTGAAAAAATCGTCCACCCAGTTCGCCACCGAGCAGGGCATCTGGTTGGAGTTCCAGTCGAGAAGCAGTTGAGTTGCGGGGATGTGCGACCGGTTGTTGCATGTATTTTAATAGCTCTAGCTTTAGTCATTTGCAATACGCGAGGCACAGTGCAAAATATAATTGTCCAATCAAGACCCGTTCAGATCCGTTGTCTCTCTTAATAGAGCTAGTCCGAAAAAAACCCCACTGTCTGACCCTCCAAATTTGATCTCTAGTGTAGGAGGAATGATGGAAGAATACGTTTGTAACCAGAGAACGTTTTTTGACACTTCCACGTCCCATCACCCCAGCACTCTATCTCTCTTGCAGGTATTAGATTATGCTCGTTGAAACACAATCCGTCAACCACTACAACCTCCCCAAAAAAAGAAGCAAAATATGCTGAGTCAGTGTGTATCAACCACATCACCACATCGAAAACCACCCCAAAAATACACTGCTGCTCCCATTACCTCCTGGTACGCCGCATCTAGTAGGGGAGGGGATGGACTGGGTGTGTTCAGTTTGAAGGTCACATCAATACAAACCGGTGTGTGTGTGTGTGAGCACGCGCATCTAACGCTACAGGCTCCCCACATTAATAACGATGGCATAATGCGTGTCGGCGACAACTGGACGCCGTCAGTTCTGGACAACGCGTCCGGCCGAACGGACGCAAAGTCTTGACATTTTTCAACCAAGCAACCATCCATCATTGGCCAGCAGTGCCAATTCCAAAATTCCATCTAATAATACAAGTAAGTAGAAAGTGTCTAAAAGTGTAACATGTGTTACTCTCCAAGCAGTAATGTGCTGAAGTCATAGGGGTTATCGTGTGTATATTTGGGCATTCTTCCTGCTGTAAATTGTATTTGCATTCGCTTTGGTTTCGCTTCCCGCTATGTTTATCCATCAATGAGATCATCGGTTTGGTGCGAAGTGCGCGTCCAATCGACCTTTGTTTGGAGATTCATGTGTGTACGTCGCATTATGGGCTGGTGGTGTGTGTGTAAAGCTTTCTTGCATATGTAATTACTACAACCACGTATAGTAATTGTGATTAGGCGGAAGTGAAGTACTAGCAGTGGCACTAGATGAACGATTCTTTGCTACAAGTATCTACCCCCGCTGTACCAACAAATACAGATGGCACTCGGCAGTATAGAGAGATACACTCGGGTGGTTGGTGTTGGGTTTCAAGTGTGTAATGGAGTGTGTTCTAATCTTATCTTGCTCCCACCAGCGTCCCGGAACGACGCAGACAAGCTGACCCGGGTTTCGGAGAGCACTCACAATCGCATTCATAAAGTGTTCTCGCACCGGCATCGATCAGAGTTCCAGTTTTAGGTGAAGAGTCGGCAGCACGATGGCGCTCGACATGGTGACGATGGCAGCGATTGCCACGATTCTGGCCCTGCTGTACTACTACGTGCGGAACCGGTACCGCTACTTCCTGGACAAACCGTACCCCCATCTAAAGCCCACCTTCCTGCTCGGTAGTTCCGCTCCGATGATGCTGCGGCGCCGGAACATGATCCAGCACATCGAGGCACTGTACTACAGCCATCCGGATGCAAAGTAAGTGATCTTTGAGGGACAAAAAGAGAAGGAGAAAATCGGGAAAAGAAGCACCGAGCTTGGGCTAATACACGATCGTTTACCCCTATTTTACGCCAAAACAAGAGTGATCGGTGCGTACGATCTGCTCACACCGAACGTGCTGCTGCGCGATCCGGACTGTGTGAAGCAGATCGGCGTCAAGGACTTTGACTACTTCACCGACCACACCCCATTCCTGCCGAACGAGAGCGACATCGGCCAGTCGGACAACATGTTCCTCAACTCGCTGTTCATGCTGCGGGGCCAAAAGTGGCGCGATATGCGCGCAACGCTCAGCCCCGCCTTTACCGGCAGCAAGATGCGCCAGATGTTCGAGCTGATGTCGGACAGCTGCCAGGGCATGGTGGAGCATCTGCTGAAGGAGGCGCGGGAGGACGAGTCGAAGCAGGCGCACGAGATGAAGGACATCTTTTCGCGCTTCGCGAACGATGTGATCGCTTCGATCGCGTTCGGCATACGGGTGAACTCGTTCGCCGACCGGGAGAACGATTTCTACACCCGCGGCAAGAAGCTGCTGGATTTCAGCTCGTTCTGGCCGACGATTCGCTTCATGCTGTTCATGATGATGCCTCGCGTCATGCTGAAGCTCGACATTGAGCTGATGGACAAGGAGATGTGTCGGCACTTTCACGCCATGATACTGGACAACATGAAGGTGCGCGAGGAGAAGGGCATCGTGCGGAACGACATGATCAACATACTGATGCAGGTGAAGCGCGGCGCTCTGAGCCACCGGGAGGACGAACCGGACGTGAAGGATGCCGGGTTTGCGACGGTGCACGAGTCGGCCGTCGGCAAGAAGGCCATCACGCGCGAATGGACCGAGAAGGAGCTGGTGGCACAGTGTTTCCTGTTCTTCCTGGCCGGGTTCGATACGGTTTCGACCGCGCTCGGCTTCCTGATGTACGAGCTGATGCGCAACCGAGAGGTGCAGGAGCGGCTGTACGAAGAGATCGCCGAGATTGACCAGCGACTCGACGGGAAACCGCTGACGTACGATGCGGTCCAGGGTATGCGCTACATGGACATGGTCGTGTCGGAGTCGCTGCGTCTTTGGCCGCCGGCCCCGATGGTCGATCGGTACTGCAACCGGGACTACACGTTCGACGATGGCGAGGGGCTGCGGTTCAAGATCGAAAAGGGAGTCACGGTGATGGTACCGGTAGCGGGCCTACATTCCGACCCGAAGTACTTCCCCGATCCGAAGCGGTTTGACCCGGAGCGGTTCAGCGAGGAAAACCGGCACAAAATCAACCCGGGAGCGTATCTGCCATTTGGCGTAGGACCACGCAACTGTATCGGATCACGCTTTGCGTTGATGGAGGTTAAGTCCATCATTTACTATCTGCTGAAAAGCTTCACGTTCGAGCGGTGCGAACAAACGCAGGTGCCGCTGCGGCTGAAGAACAGTCCGGTGGTGCTGACCGCCGAAAAAGGCATCTGGATTCGGTTCAAGCCCCGTGAGGTTGCCAAATAAGGGACGAAAAAAGCGGCCAGTGTACCAACGAAAAAGCGTTACCAATAAACCACGTTATCACAGAAGCGCATTATCAGTTGTTCTTTTATGTTGGGAAGGAATTTCATGTTTCCCTTGTGCTTTATTCCACAGTCAAGTTGACCCAGGGCATTGAATATTTAAAAATAAACCGCAAAGCTTTAACAGGGGGTAAGCTTATCAGGAGTTTTTATCGCATCAACCTCATTTAAACCGGTTGATAGTACGATGCCACTCGGCGAGGTTTTACCTTCAGTTCAGGAAATAGGACCTAAGCTTATCTGAGGTTTCTGTTAAAAAAGGACAATATCCAACAATTCATTAT
>AXCO02005815.1:0-17552 GCA_000473525.2 Anopheles melas | reverse complement strand
CAATCTGTTCACCGGAAGCGCACAAAGTAATAGACTCGATAATGTCCGATATTGAATTTCACGATAAATTTTAATCAATTATTCAACCGCACCAGTAAACCTGGACAGGGACGATTTTTCTCCCACCCGTTACGAAGGGGGAGGATTGCTGATGGTCGTGACAAGGTGGTTTGTGGGTTTTTTGTCCTTCTTCTTGCTCTCTGCTTTGTCGCTTCCAAGCTTCAATCCATCTAGGGCTAGGGCACGGCAAAAAGGGAAAAGTTTGCCACCCCCGTTTCGATCCTGCCGCTCTGACCCCAGCTGGACAGTTTGCATCTCTGATACTGTCATTAATATTTATGAGACAATCGAAAGTTAGGCGTATGGCGTTCGGTTTTTGTCGGTTTCGGTTTTGGTTTGGTGCTTTGTTTTATTTGTGCTGGGGTGGATTTTTACGACGCTACTCTAGTGGTTTTGCTGCTCTTTAACGATCGACGTACTTTTTTCCCCCCCCCCAGTGGCGCGGAAGCATTTTTGCTTATCGGCGTTTGCACATGCAACAACAGAGAGGACTGTTGCTGCTGAGGTAATTGAATGTCGGAAATGGATGAGATAGAGCAGCAATTAAATATTCCAATGTATCGTTGTTAGTGTAAAATTACAAAAAATGATATATTGAAATCTCTTCTCCATAAATAGAGGATTTTATTGTAATCTTTTTCCTCTCCGAACTATGTTATTTCACGCAAATCCTTCCTAATACATGGCTAAGCTGCTTTTCCTCAATCTTGATAGTCAAATAAATCGTCCTGAATAGGTGTGAAGGTATTAATGCTTCACAAAACATACATTTATACATAAACAACACCAAATATCCTTCCTCCTTCCCATGTTTCATCCCATTCAGCTGAAACCTTTCAATTTGCATCAATTCAACCGGTAAGTATTCCCCAAACGCCTACCACATGATTTGAAGTTATACAAAAATGCGAAGAAAAGGGATAAAACTCACACACACACCGAGAACTCCATCAAATTCCCGGAAGGCCCAGTTTTTTGTTGTTGTTGTGTGTGTGTGTGTGTTTAAAAAAGGAAACGTTTTGTGGGCAAATTCCCTAACATCGAAGCCTCATCAAAATGCATTTGCTTCACCCTTTGCCGATCCTTCCCCCCACCCCCCATCCAGTGGGTGTGTGGGTGTTACACAAGCACAAGCTCACATATCATAAAGCCCCATTTGGCTTAAAAAAGAGATAAAATCCTGCCACGTCTGTATGTGGGTCTGAGGCGAGAACGGGAGTGGGAAACATGTGGCAGAACTTCTGTTTTCTGCTTGCTCAGTACGGTGATAGGTACTCCACTCCACTTTGGGAAAGATTTCATTGGAGAGTGCTTCACAAGGTAAGCACAAGGGGGTAAGCACAAACTTTCCCTTTGCGAGTGATGCCAATGTGCTGACAACAGCATGCACTTCCTTTACCTTTACCCCGTGTACATTATGGATGAGTTTAATGGTGCTTTTGAGTAGCGATCGAATTGAAGAACGGTACTAATAACCTACAGAATGTGGTGTTCTTGTACGCTTGAGAAGGTGTTGTTGTAGTTCAACAGCTGAAACAGAATTGTATCTAAAAGTGTACGTCGTTTGTTGGCTTTTGTAACTCTGGAGAAGGATGCATCACCAAATTGTGGTTTCTGGTTTAATATTCAACGGTGTGGATGCGCAAGGAAGAGATTAAATTAAACCACATACAAAGAAAGAAAAGGATTTGAGGTACATTATGAAACACTGGGCGTGTTTTTTTTTCACAGGACCAATATTGTAACACTTGTTGGGTAAACGTGGTCACATGATAGTTTTAAAAGTGTTTGGGATTTAAAGTGAAGTCAGCATTTCTTTAGTAAGTAATAACTGAATAACATTTATGCTCTATTCTACATCCAATCTAATTTTATTTTTTTATATAATTTTTAATTTGGTCCTTCAAACCGGAATTGCATTTAAATCATGGCGTCCATAAATTACGTTCAACCGTCAATACGTTACACTTACAGTGATGAAGAGATTTTTTAAATTGTCGAAAACGAGAAGGAGGAGAAGGAGGAAGAGGAGGAATATTCAAAAACACCCTATTGTTATGAAAAAGATGTAAATTCTGTCGTAAACTGACTGTGGTTAATTTTAATTTTTTTTTTAATTAATTTAATTAATTTTAATTAATTAATTTTTTTACTTCAAATAAAATACAAATATCGTAACAATAAATAAAATGAGTATGTCTTGGAACTCTTCGTTTTATTCAAACCACAGAATTGATATTTCATCATTATTCAGAACTCAAGGATTAACGATTTAATGTTTTGGTGTTGAACAACGAGTTAATAGAAAAAAATCAAATAGCATGTGATCAAATATTTAATATTTTTAGGACCACTAATATACACCTTTTAATACGATTGAGGATGACGAACAAACAAAATTTTAGTATTACGTAATATATGGATATCATATATGGTACATTTTAATGCAATTGGAAATGGCAAACAAAGCAGTTTTTAGTGTTTCGTCATTTATGGATAACCCCTAGGTTTAATAGACTTTTTTGGCCATCAATTTCGGATGCTTTTCTGCTGATCAATTCAGACATGAACTGGTACTTATCATGCTTTTTATAGTTATTTTTTTATTTTGTTTTACTATATAACATCCACATCCTTCCCTTACTCAAGTTCCAGATCGTTAGAAAGTTCTCATCACGTTCGTCTACTTATTGTTGGCGACATACTCCGCCATCGTCAGGAAACCGTACGTCGTCTCGCTGAGAAGCTCAGCCATCTGCGACTCGGGCACATCGTACCCATAGTTACCACCAGCGCCGGTCTCAAGCGTAAACACCAGATCGGGCTGAACCGTACCCGCCACAAAGTCAATGCTACTGCCCGAGGCAGGCGTCTGCAGCAGTCCCGCACCACCGCTAGTGAACACACGGCCATTCTGTTGCATCAGCGTCAGCACAACGCTGTTGGCAAGATTGCGCAGCTCCACCACGTTGGCCGGATTGGTGGTGGCACTGTGAGAGAATGGGTACAGCACCATCTGGTCGGCTGACTGGATGCTCAGATACAGAGCCAAGTTGACGCTGTTCGCTTGGATTAGATTGCGCAGGGCAGCAGTTTCGGGCGCAGAGAAGGCTGCCGTACCGACGAAGCTATCCGAGCAGGGCTGGAAGAACAGGAAGAGCTTGGGTTTAGTACACATACACAGGAAAATCTAGCTCACACCACACGACTTACATCATTGCTTCCACCGACGGTGTTCCACAGGTGGCCAAAGTTGCGGTTCAGATCCACACCGAAGCATCCATTGCCGTTAACGCTGCGTGACTTCAGCCACAGCCGGTTGGTGGTGCGCGAGAACTCATACCCGTCCGGGTTGACCAGCGGCACGATCAGGAAGTTAACGTTGTCCAGAATATGCTCGAACTCGTAGTAATGCTCAACGATCTCGTGCAGAATGTAGTTAGCGGACATCGGGGAGATCCATTCGCGGGCACGCAGACCAGCTTCCACGATCACGAGCGGCCGGTTGGCGACGTTGTTCTTGCTGACACGCACCGCCCGAATCGGGCGCCCCTCAGTGCTGGTGCCAACGTTCACAGCCGTGGCGATAGTAGGGAAGTCTCTCACCAGCTCATCAATGTACTCGTTCATCTAGCATCAGCCGGATTGATACGTTAATAGTTAGAAAGGATATCTTAAGGACGTACAAGGCAAGCTTACCTCCTGAGCGGTCCAGTAGTGCTCAAAGTCAAGCGTGGATCCAGCCACCAGGGCCACGAGCAGCGGTAGTACGAGAAGGCTGCGCATCTTGGAGTGAACTGTGCCGATCGGAAGCCGCAAACTGTATTGATGACCAACAGCTGACCTTCCCCCTTTTATATACCGTTGCCCACGATTGGCTCCCAAAAAAGCCCCAAGATAGCAACAGTGCAGCGATACGAAGCACCCCCGTGCACGATCAGTAGTAATAATTCATCAGCAATATCCACATCTGCATTCCGTGACCAGCGTTCTATCAGCCGGTAACAATTAGCACATATCGCAGGCAGCAGTTGTAAGCGTTGCCCTAATTGCCGCGCATTTGTACGAGTGTGATTGTTTGAAATCAACGGGCTCGGCATACCCGTTATCATAGCCGTTAGGGTTTCGCCTCTACAACATTGTACGACACTGTGCGATATCGGCAACGGATTACGGTCGTCCGTTATGATTGCCACTGCCGTTTAGTGTGGCGGTTTGCTACGTAAGCGATTAACGGGCTTTTTTTAAAGCTAATCGGTGCAATAAAACAAACCATTCGTCGTTTGCGTAAGATTTTAAGTCGTTAGGCGCGATTGTATCTTATCGCAAAGCGATGAGCATTGGACTGTGGAGTTGTTATGCAGCGGAAACCATGTGGTTTTTAGGCATCGTGGTGAAATTCTGGATGGTTCTTTGCGAAATCTATGCATGCGTTTCATCAGTTTTGTTTTATTTATTATGGCTCTCATTAAGTTACAACGTCCTTTCCATGTTTATTTTTTTTAAATTATGTTTGTCCTGTACTTCGCTAATCTTCGATCAAGGGAGATCATTTATTATTTTGAACATTTTCAGAATCAACGAGGGGTAATTTAGAAGAAGGTAAATGTAAGATACACATAAATTACAATTTTGTTTTTTAAAACCCAAAATCTTCAACAAAAATCCAAGCAAAGCACGAGAACAATCAGTCAATAATTTCAATCATTGTGCTAAATTAGACACATTGTACTAAACGCCTGAAAGTATGCAATGTATATGCTTTGTTTCTGAAAGCTTCCTTCCAGCCTTATCGTGGATTAGTTTCGAAATTGTTTTTTTTTTTCATTCAGAGGGAACGACTTTGGTCGTATTGTCAGTTATCAAAGATTAAGAAATTGTAACAAAGTAGAAAAATATATAAAATTAGCATAAAACACGATTACCACGACCCTTAAAATTAAGAAGGAAATGATAATTTATTCACAAATACAACTCAACTCATCGCTTCACAGTGTCCAATAAATCTCAGCATGGAAACAATTGTATCCGCTTTGTTACGCAATCACACACAATACGTGCCCATTTACAGCCCATCACCAAGCGTTCAGCATCTTAAGAAGCCCATCGCCCATGGGTGGTCTGATTGATCCATTTTCAGCTGCTGTGTGCCTTCTACACAAAAGCAACATGCAGCGAACGTTTGAAATTGACCGTCATCCGTCGGGCCCCATGAACGGGCCCGCTGCGTTGACATTGGAATGCTAAGCTACCGACTGCGCCCGTGTGCGTCCGAGCAACCCTCAGCAACTGACTGACCGGGCATAACTCATCGACACATTGTTCGGTAATTATTCGTTATTGTTAGCCATGATTTATGGGCGCAATTAATTAGAACTTTCCATTTCACTGTCCTTCCACGGTGGTGGTGGTAATGGCATTTGTTTCGGATGCGTAATGCGTGACTGGGTGCTGTTGCACACGAAGTGCAAGTCAGTGCTAAACCGCAGGCTAATAGATTTCAGCAGGCGTCTGCTGAATCAGCGTTTACACATCGGGGAATGCACATAATGCTTCGGGTGACTTGGTTTAAAGTGGGACGATTGTCCAAGTGTGCCAATTTTATAATTTCAAAAAGTTTTTTATAATTGTAAATTTTAAGTAATGCCTAAATCTCTTAAGCTAGTTTCAAATCGGCTACATTCTCAAAGTCCATCTTTCTTCATCCCGTTCTCAGTCCATATGTGCTACGGTGGATTTTCAGTCAACCATCGCACAAATAACCTGCAAACCCGAGTCAGAAAATCGCCTCTCCCGTGACCATGGAGTGCAAGATAAAATTTAATCCTTTATAAATCTTTTCACCGGAGTACCGTGTCTTACATGCTTCCCCCGTACATGATACGTTCGTTCGGTGTGGGCAGGGGATTTTGTTTGTTTGCTTACGGTTCCCAGACGATGCATAACTTATGCATTCCGTGTTCTCCTGGGAGCTGGTTGGATGGGAAGCTTTAATCTGGCTAACCTGTTACGAAGTGTTGGTGTTTGGGGTAGAGCTATTCGGAGCGAATATTTATACACTTAGCAGCTCACGAACAGTAATGTAAATTGTGCACCGAAGCTTAATCTTTAAGCACAGTTCTATTGTTTTAGGCATCTTTTTTTTAAATGTTACAAATGCTAGCAGTAGAAGCAATGTAATTAAATTCAAGTAATTCATCATTGCATACATTTAGGCGGTTGAGAATAATTACAGAGGAAGTAAGGGATAATGAATTTATGTTTTAAATTTTCAAAGATAAAATGATCAATCACATAACAAAAAACGATTCTCCACCCGGTAAAACATAGCGTATGCCTTAATACTGTCCTTACCTTGAATAAAGTGGTATTATCTCTGTTAAATGTAACGTAATGGCCCAACGTTATGCTCCACAATCTGCATCCCCATTGGCATGTGTGATAATTCGATTGGATAGGAAAATGAAGTTTACCTCAATTTTTACGAGTCTCCCGCCCAAACGATAAGCCCACTGCAAATGGTTCCCACTTGTCCTGAGCAACCAAGCCAGTGCACTAGCACAAATCCACACCAGCATACACAGTAGAGAAGGTCGAACAAAAAAAAAAGGGACACTTGGTTCACGCGCCAAACGATATGCATAACGAACGGTATTTTGTTTCAATATTCATGCAATACGAGAGTGGCAGTTATGCTGATTTCGACGCCCTTTCTCGTTGCCACCATTATGCGATATCTCTCTCTCTCTCTCTCTAGGGGGTGCTTTCTTGAGGGAACACAGCCTCAGCCAACCCTGTAACACAATACGTATTGTTGCCATTTTGCCCGTGTACCCGTATGGAAAGATAACGTGTTTTTTTGTGCACTTTTTTCTCCTTCTCTTCAAGCAGTCACGTTTTGGGGTCAATTTTCCGCTTTTGATTTCCTTCACTGGCACACATACACACAGTTTGCGACGCAAGGGCTGATGTGAAAATGATAGTAAATCAACCAATAAGCGAAGCGAAACCATGCTCCACGGTGGAACGCATTTTGTGTTGTTTGTGTCTCTGCTGTAAAGTGGGAGACATTTTGTTTTTATCAGTGAAATCGATACAAACGACCAACGCTGGTGAGCATCTGGAGGCTTGGGAACTAGGAACTAGGGGATAGTGGAAGTGGGTGGAAATGTAAATGAATATTTGTAAATGATTTACGCAGTTTGCAACACGAGCCTCATTAGATTTGACCTTGATGATGGAGTCACATTTGTGTATCTCATTCGATCTGTGCGCGTCTCTAAAGGGGGTTGCTAGTGAGCGAGATACGTCGGAACAGCAAAATTAAATCTGCAGTTATTGTCATTTTATGGCTGTATAAATATAACATTTTACTTGTTTTATGAAGTGTTTCAGTCCTTGTGATTGTAATTTTACTGTAAGTTGGAAGTTGTTTATTTTTATTAAGGTTCAAATAATTTCACCTATATAATACAAACAAATAAGATAATCGTAATAGATGAGGAGATGTAAAATAATAAACTTTTCATATAAAATTGTAAAAACAAACAGAAATGAAACAAAGCTACAAAAGATACATTGAAGAAAAAAATGTGAAAAAAACAAAGCATACATAGTGTATACATTTAGGCGTTAAAATATTGCTTGGAATCCAGACAGCAACAAAATGGATTGTGTTTCTTTATTAAAAGTTTAAAGATTTTCCAATTTTAAGTTTCTGCCAATCAAACTACCCATACCGATTTGTGCTTTAAAGCTAGTGCTAAATTCAAATCAAATAAAATCACATTTTGCACATTCAATTCTGTACATTCCTCAACGCCCCAATATTCCATTACCACTTTCTTTCCTTTGCTCGCAGCGTGCACCAGAAACAAATCGATTGCAAATAAATCTACTGTTAAGTGTAAATTATTACCCTCATTTCCCTTTCCCAACTCAGTCGCAGCAGATCGAAAGGTGGGCATCGACCCCTCCCATTCGGACGATCGATCGTGTTGCGCCCGTGCTCGGATGGTTTGTTTTTCTTTGTCCGCTTTGTGCGTCACTGATGAGAATGCTCAGTTTTAGTGGAACACTGAAAAGTAGGATGTAATTTTCCTTCCGTTTTGCTTTTGAAATTACGCCTACGAGAACTTCCAAAGGATGTGATGCGAATGTAAGAGCGAAAAGACAATCACGGCAGGGGTTTAGGGTTAGTTTCAGGTTTCGTGTTACAAATAAATCAGACCTTTCACCGCCCTAGAGTGGAGGAGAAAGGCAACGAGCTGGAGCGAAGAAAAAAGAATTCAATTTATTTTCGAATGAGAAAATTAAATCGATGGTCTTTCTCCTTACTTTTACCATAGTTGCGCTTGTCCGTTTCCGTCCCTTTGCTTGTGCGAAACAATTAACCGGAAGCCGGCTGGATGATTTGGCTTGGCGATTTGAATTTGAAACGATAAATCTCAATACACGTCATTTAACAGTGAATCTGTACGCATATGAAATGGAAATACGCTGGCAAGGATGATGGGCGAATCATCTAGAAGAGGTCAAAGACATTCGCTGAGTGGAAAGCAAACAGTTAATGAGGGAAAAGATTTAACTTCTTGATATTTGAATAATGGATTAAGGAAGCGCTGAAAAGAACGTACTTGGTGGAGTATAATGAATGCATTATGGATCTTGGAAGAACCTGGGTACTTGAAAAATGCACAGAATACGAATGAATAACATAATCCGATCACTCAGCTTATGTTTAATGTAGCCAAAATATTAACAAACGTCATATGATAGAGGTGAGTATTTATACCTGAAGGACAGTATTACAGCATATCATCAAATAGACGACATCCTCTTTAGAAAATCTTCTCAACCGTACACGAATTGGAGAAAAAGTTAAACCATTATTGCTAACGACAGTCTGAGATATTGCATACCTTTAGGCGCTACAAGACTTGTGTACTAAGCTTATTAAACAAATGGTTGTGACTGATTGCAAAGCTGTTCAAAATACAAATAATAACGCTTTTTATTAAACGGCATATAGATTTACCAACAAACTATATTTTAAATTAAAAAATAGCATACAATTTGCACAAGAATAAAATATAAACTCTAAATCTGTCCCAGAAAAGGCTCAGTTCCGCCCGTTCCACAGTGTGCAAGAAGAGCCATCCTTTGTTGTCGCGTATCCCCCATGCTGCCTCAACCACCCATTGTGACCATGCAACCGCCACTGCACGTGTTGAGGCATGGAAATGAAAAAAAATATTGCCAACTTTTTCCATCACCTCCACTCCGGTTGGGTCGTTGGGCGTGCAAAAGAAAGCAACAGCAACACCACACTATCATACGCTGATCATCGCCATCACCACCAGTGCGCGGAGAAAGTTCCACTACGCGGTCATGATTTCACCGTCACGAGTCACAATTTTTCGTTGCAGGTCGTCCATGCCGGGCGAATTGCAACGAGCGTTGTGCTGCTGGTGACAACCGTGGTTCTTGGTGGAATGCGGGGGCCTCCCGTGCATCTCCGCATCGGTTGGGGCGGTTTGTGCGCCTTTACCAATCGGACTACAATAACAACGCGGAGCGGCACAGATGAAAACAAAACACTGCGTGCGTCACCAGGGAGACTTTAATTCTGCTTAATCCTTTTCCCTCCGGCTGTGCCGCGCATCAAGGGCGCACGTTGCCATGGCGATACCGTGGAGTGTGCCGTGCTGTGGTCGCGGCACTGTACTTTTCAATTGTCTCGCTGCTGACTGTGATTCGCCTACTGTGCTGCACCGGTTCGTTGTGTAGTGTGGAAAGTTTTTCACTCACATGCATGAAGCACGGGACAGGTGGGAATGAGAGGCAAAGGTAGGTTAGGCAGTGTGCATGTGTTTGTTTGCTTACGTATGGACAAGTTGAGGTATTCTTGGTTAACGCTTGGGTAAAAATGCAGTGCACTGGCACTGCTCGATCGGCACTGAGCTGAGCAATAAAAGGAAGGCTATTGATTTATTGGAAAAGTTTGAGAGTGTATGAAAAATGCACAGCTCTAAGTGGCTAGTTGTATTGGGCTTTTCCTGTATTGAATACTTTGTGCCGTTAATTGAAAAAACGAAAATGAAAGATCAACCGGGATTTTTGTACTCTAATTCATTCATTATTTAGAATAGAAGTTCAATTTTGTTGAAATTTACGAAACAATGTTTTGTAAAGCAAGATTATGTCAGAGAAAATTTATTGATAAAATAATTTCCTACTTGAATATAATACGCCTAAAGGTATGCAATTTTACATCATACTTGCACTGTGGCAATATTAACGGTCATAAAATCAGTATTAAGCAGAAAAAAATAAAAAGATTCGCTGAATGTTGTGAAACATTGAATTTTGAATAAAAAGTGTCAAATACAAATAAATTTCTTCTTTCTTCCCTAGCAATACTTCCCAATTCCAAGGCTCGACCGTTTTGTACACATCTTCTTGTTACACATCTTCAAACGATTTCGATTATCACAATGTTTGGTTCTAGGGGTTAGTTAATTTTCTTGAAAGCATTACACAACGATGCAGACAACGCAATGGTCGTGCACAAAACCCCCAAACCCCGCATGACTGTCTGCTACAACCAACGAAGTCATCTGGTTGGTTCAACTTTGTCGCCCGCTGGTTGTAAAGTTTAACGATTATGCGTGCTGATGGGTAAGCGGGAGATGGTTTTTTTTCTTTACCCCTATTTCAAGGGTACACTTTAATGGGCACAAAAAGAAACTGTCCAGCTTCGTTTAAAGCAGCTAAAAGACCGTTGTGTGTGTTTTGTTGAGCTCTCCACTATTCCGACCATTCTTTAGCTTCGGGTCTAAGGGAAACTCGAGAAAATTAAGCATGAAATTAGATTAAAATTAAAGCACCCGGATAATGAAGATGGATCTAGCACGCAGGGGAAATGGTTGTAAGAAAGCGATACTTTTCCTTTTCCAATGGGCAATGGGTCTGCATCGGTGGTAGAGCTTGCCCGTGACGCCAGAATAATTGTCACGGTAAACGTTGATAATTGAATTAGGCTTCATCAGCAGCTGGCTTTTTACTTCTGGGCTATCTGTTGAGAATATGTATATTCAAAAGAAATGAAGCACACTTCAGCAGATAAGATATACAAATGCACTATAATTTAAAAATGTATTAATTATGCATTTTATCAGAAATAACTAGCAAGTTGGGCATACGTTGGGAATAATTATGATTACACTAATTCACATCAAACAGGATGTCTTAGGGGAGCATTTTTGTAGAAGACATTGCCTTGAATGCCGCATCATGTGCACATAGCATGCACTTCAAACATCCAAATACCATCAAAGCAATAGCCAAAAACTCCATAAGACACTTCCTTCAATCCCACATCGACTCCCGCCGTCCCGGAGAACAGTTTTGTTTTATCACTTCATGTCGAGCGTATGTGTCTGTTTGATTGAGGATTGTTTTGTGGGTTTCTCGGTTTCTTGTAGCCCGCAGCTCACCCCAGCTCCTAAGTACTACATCGAAAACATTTTAAATGTTACTTGCACGCAAGGTTGCTGCTCCAGACTGCCAACTGTTGTAGAGACGAAATCCCCGGGGCGTGTAAAATCGGAAAATAGCTATTCCGGTCATTGTTAATGGTGCAGGTGTAAGAGTACGTATGATTCCAACCAACGTACTACGTCATCCACCAACAACTTCAGTACGTATACGAACGTTCCAGGGTGAAGGTATTTTTGCCCATTTACTAAAAACATTGAGCATGTCTGCCTGCCCGACCGGAGTAGAGTTATCATCGAGTTCGTTTACAGGAACTGTGGGCGACACGGTGGTGTGATTGCCGATAGCATTCGTACCCGCTCCCAGTGCCTCCGGGGGGCTCCCGGCTTTCGAATGCATCGCTTCGGTTAAAGATGAAAGACAGCACGGGCAAGTGACTGGAAAAGTGGTGATGGTGTGCCCGGTCGAATGCCACTTTCTCGGATGGCGTTTCCGACTGGTGAAGCCGACCGCCATCACAGTACGGATTAAAGAAGCTTACTTTGTATGAATTTTACCCGAGAGAATTTGCTGTGTATGCCGTGAGCGCTGGAAAGGAGGTTCAAATTTATTATCGATCGGGACGGTATGTGCCGAGAGATGCTGACCGGAGGCGGTGCTTTTAACACAGTAGGATAAACTGGTTAACCAAGTGGAGCAGGTGTATAAATATTTATCTTAAATCGAGAGCTCTTCTTATGCGCCTAAAGTTTGCACAAATTATATATTATTTTTGAATTAGTATAAGTAAAAGATAGTAAATAAAATCACATTCACAAATCACAACTGAAAAGATGGTGTAAATGTGTAGATAAATAAACTTGAATAAAAGTTAACAATTTTCTTGATTTTGTTGCCGAATTCCTCACAAAAACATACACAAATGTCATATAGCATACTTTTAGGCGTTTAGCAATCGTGACCTTCACTTGAAGCGTTCCTATTACGCCTTTTATTGAAAGCAATGATTGCGTCCAGAAATGACAGAACAGCTACAGAGTAAACAAAGAAAAAATGATAAAAGCAAAACCCAACGACATGGAGAAGCCTTCTAAATTGCTCGCAAAATTTCTTTTAATCTATTAATACTACAAAATCCTTGCCGATCAAAAAGATTACTTAAAATAGGCTCTGACAGTCTCCTTGTCCTACCAATCCTACCTTATTGTACCACCGTTCGGTAACGCTCTACGCATAACGTATGCGTTTGATTGCCCTGTGGTTACGAATGATTCCAAACTAATACCTTACAACATCCAACCTTCGATACTTCGATCCGGCTCAATACAGCACCACAGCATCGATGTTAACCGGACGGATGCGTGCGTGTGCGTTGTTGGGTAGAATTTTATGACTGTCAACCATTTAAGGCGTCAGCCCTGAGTATCTCCGCCAGCATCCCGCAGTGTGATGCGTGAATGTGGTTAAATTGTGGTGCCGGGTTTTCGCATAAATGAAATGCCACCCAGCGGCATCGTCCAACCCAGAGATCCAGGGTAGGATTCAGGTAAATTCCAAAAACACCTTCGCAACCTTCTACCGCTCGATGCATCCCGATTGATTTCAGAACCGATGCTATGTGTGCCTTCTCCGTTGCGGGTGTCACGCCGGTGTTGATAAACCTGCCAACTTATCGACGCCAACGATGAGGACGATGATGATGAGCAGTTTAATTAAAAGGTGAGAGACCATTGCTGGTGGGACCGATTTTGCCGCATCGCTGGCCCTGTGGCCTGTGAGATCGTCCAGCCAGCAGCAACGTTCAGCAGGTGGCAACATCGGTGGCAGCTGGTACGAACCATTCCGGTACATTGGCTTTAATGCTTGACACTCCCGGTTCTTGGACCCGGTTCGGGCGGTCGACGGAAGCACTTACAAATTAGATTCCGTGTACTGGCCCGAGGTCTGGCATACCATTTTGTAGCTACCGTACCGTACCGGAAGGCTCGTATGCTGGCTTTTGACTTGTGGCACTTCTGGCCTTCCATTTGTAAATCTCCAGAGAATAATCATCAAATTATTGGGGAACGTGTTCAAACATCGCACCTCAGTGATGAATCTTTCGATCGGAGTGTGCTTGTGGGTGGGCTTGAATCGATTGTTTTATATGGAGAAGAGTTGGAAAACGTTCCCATCGATGAAATTGCAATTTTTGTGGATTTTTATTCTCCCATTTGCCACGAGACTAACACACACAAAAGTACGAGAAGCATTTTAAAGGAATTTTATTCAATTACAAAAAAACAGCAAACCCTGCGAGGGTAAGCGCAAAACACACGACTGTCGTTGTCTCCTGGTGGCATTTTTCCCGTCATTTCCTTTTAATTTTCCATACGGGACATTCCATGTATGGTCAAGCATGTATGTTTGTGTGCATTTGGCGTCTGGTTGGGCAGGAAATGGAACCGGCTAGATCTTCACTTTTGTTCTTGGCCGTCCACTTGTGTTCCATCATTCCCATCGACACTCGGTGTGCCGGTCGCTCGCAATGAGACTGAGGTTTGTGATAGAAGTGACACACGGCACACAAACACACATACACAGCTACGACCCAGTGTGTCCGCGCCGGTTGACATTTGGTGTTTAATTAAAAAGTTATTTGGAAACGAAATTGGACGGAAATGGCAACCGGAGACCGAACCGGAGCATCGTCAGCAAACAGACCCGAGAGTGCTCACTTCTTGTGCGACCAGGATTATGATCGCTGGAGTTTGGATGGCGTGCGGTGGCTGTCACGGCGGAGCAACTCAGTGGGTATGAATAGGAAATTTCTGCCAAATTGCACTCCCCCTAGGGAAAGAAAAAGCGAAAAAAAAAAGCGCGACAAGGACATGCTCCACGTGCACTGCCTGATGCCCGATGCGCTGTTTTGGACGGACGGTTGATGCATTTCACCCGTCCCCTCCCTGCTGGCTGGTATGATTATTGTTCACGCGGTACAACCTCATCCCATCGGTGAGCTTGTGGAAAATTGTGTAATTTATGCAATGACTATCGTTGGTAAATTTGTTGAGATTTGATTGAGCTGTGTAAATTGGGAGATGTATACCGGCCTGGGTCATATGTGTGTTTTTACGTGATTTTTTTTTTTCATTTCTCGTCGTTGTTGATGCCTAATGCAAACGGCTAAATTAATTGGATATGACATGGAGTTGTGTGTATGTGTGTTGGAGAGAGAGTAAAATCCAATTAATGGTAGAATTTTGTAGAAGTTTGATAAAAACTGAAAATACGAAGAATTCAACATGAAAGTATCATGCAACGAACATTTGTAAAATGTTAACAATGGAGTAAGTTTGCTTGTGTTAAATGGTATAAACTGATTAAACATTGCTGTTTGAAGCATGTTTTTATTGTGTGATTGTATTAAAGAATATAATGAATGTGAAATTTATTGGAAATCTGTTGAAAATGTAAATACCAATTAGCTCTATTACAAAAGGGATTGTTTTAACTCAGTGGAATGTTTCACATTCAACAGAATAATAGTTAAAACAAGTTGCTGGAAATGGACATTTCACTGGTTTAACACCCTGTATATTTATTGTTGTGTGCCAGTAAAGGAATAAAATCTCACAAAAAAAATAAAAAAAATAATTCAAACATAATCCAAACACAACAAACTATGATAAAAAGTAAGAATTGATACAGTTATACAGTAAAGAAAATGAAAGATACAGCTAAACAAGTAAGCAAAGCCTCACAGTCCATGTTCCTGTTCATGATGTCCTTCCATTAGTTGCCGGTTGTGTTCTGCTTTTGTGTGAAGCAGCATAAAAACGACAACGGCAATAAACTTTGCTCACGTTACAAGCTCTAACGATCACCACAGCCCCTCCCAACCCATCACCGCCATACTAGGATGGGTCGGAAATTGACGTTCCCTCCCGACGGTCACACTGAAATAAAGCGAAACGTGTACGTACTTTGCCCGAACTCCATGTAATTTACTACCGGGGATCACTGAGCTGAACTGTCTTGGCGGAAACTTGCTTCGCACACTATTGCCGTTGCACCGCTGACAACGCACGCACCGTGAATTATTCACACAACGCTCACAAGAGCCAACTCATCGAGCTCACTGCATGTGGCAAGGATGTACCAGCTAATGGTTCCGTTCTGGTTGTTGGCGGGCAAAACGTCAAGCTGATCATCGACACGGGGCAAACACAGTGTGGGATAGAGGAGTATTTCGTGCGAAGCAAAAAGTTTTATCACCGGGTAGCGTGTTCCTGCCCAACTATTGCGAGAAGAAGGGCCAATTTCCTTCCACCAGGAATAGGATTGCGTGCGTGGTAATTAAACGAAAAAACAACAGCAGGACAGTGATCATGTCGTACGTGGCAGGGGTAATGTTTGCCGAAGATGGGTAAGGTATATGTATAATTGCTTCACTTCAATTGTGATGGACCAACAGCGAAATGTGACGTTCTTTTTAATAGATGTAAGAAAATCCCTTCATGGAGTATTAATTCATGTTTGAATTATTTCTCTAGGACGACATGAATAATGTGAGTAATGAGACAAGAAGACCTGTCCACAAAACAATAATCAAATTAAATCTTTAACATGGATATAGGTGTTGTGCCATTACAATTAAATATTATTTGCAAAAGTGTACCATGCCAACAAAATCTGGCTACTTGCAGCGCCTAACAGTGTGCAATATTAGTAATTTATCGCTGTTTATAAATAGCGTAATGCTATTTATTTATTTAATATCCATAGTATTGGATATAAATGAATAAATGTGCTATACATATTTTATTATTGCAACTAAAATCGAATCTAAATAGTTCTAGGCCTATTAAAGCCAATTATCCACTAACCTCTTACTACTAACATTCTAGCATACTTTCAGGCGTGTTCTCGGTAGCTCACAATCGGTAGGTAATGATTGCCTACATTTGGGCGCCCCTCAAAATCAATAAAGATCAAATGTTTTAACGAAACACAAATTACAAACGCATAGTCTCATTTCAGCATTTGTTTTATTGAAAATTGGAAAAGTAAAACATCATACGCACAATTGTGAATCCTAATTTCAAAACGATTTTACTTAAATTAATTATATGCTAGGATATATGTACATTTGCTTACACAAATACTCACTGCATGCGTTGAAAACATTCAATCAAAACGAGCATGAAATGAAGTCGCAACAAAATACTATCCCCTCAGTTCGGTATTCCCATATCTGAAATTGGACTGCGAGTCATCGACGGGTGTTCGCAATTTTATTTTCGTTTAATATTTTTATTGAATTTCAATTGATTGCTATCGGCCTGCTCCCAGCAGGGGAGAGAAAGGCATATTAATGATTGCTCTTATTTTTGCTTCCACACCTACATCCATACATACATATTCAAAAAAGGCAAAAAGGGATCTCCGCTGCCACCCATACAGACTTATTGAATGGCTACGTTTTAACGCTGGATAAGGGCTATGCCACCCCATCCATGCATAATGTTGCTGATTTCATGTGTGTTTTTTTTTGTTTTGTATCACCAACAGTGCGGCTCGATACCTTTACCTTCTTTTTTATACGTTAAATGTTGCATATTTACACCCCACCACGGGGAGCAATTATTTCGTTAAGCGGTTTTGTCGTAGCAGTAAGTGCGCATCGTGCACGTTCGCTCGTACGTGGGTGTGGTGGTGATTGAATTTCAGCAACAGAAGCGATGGCTGCCATCCCTGTCCCCGATTTTGTGCGTTGAATGGTGGTGCTAACAAAGTTTGAATGAAAATTTAAATTAACCGACGCAACATGATTCATTATGTTATTAATCAACAGCTCACAGCGGGTGATGTGGCGGTGAGGGTGAAGGTGGTGATGTTTGGTTTTACAGCCAAATGGTACCCCAGCCCGAGTGTTGTTTGGTTTTTGGTGAGCTTTTGTGTCACGGTGGGGCATGTTGATAATGATGTTAAAAGTGTGAAGTTTTTCTTCG
>AXCO02005814.1:0-17559 GCA_000473525.2 Anopheles melas | reverse complement strand
AGAGAGAGAGAGAGAAATTGAAACTCATTCGTTGTTCTTTCACTCTAGCTTTTGACAGACGCAGGAAGTACAACGATACTTTGAAGATGTTTGCATTACTCGTATTTTGCTTAAGTTACACTCAGCTACTGCATTTTGGCTTGCTATTTTGGTTCAGTTGAAACTCGAATTTCATAGAATTGTTCATGGAGTTGATAGGTACTGTCATAATCTGCAGAATTTTTCCATAGAAATGTGCCGGCTTGCTGGAGAATTTCTTGAGAATTTAATTCCGGTTTGCAATAGTATTCATTTACCTTTCTGTTTCAGCTGCTTTATGCTGTCACTCGGCAACTTCTAGTTGTTATTTAACAGTGAATATCGTTTCGATACGTCTCGTTTGATGTGTTTGTAGAAGCTTGTGTGAGCGGTTGAAATAATACCATGTCATGTCTTAATGCAGTGCAGTTTTCTACTTCATGTACCGAGTTGAAACTCGCTGCATGAATCATTCTACAGTTCACTCCGCACCGGCAACAGATAAAATTATTCAAGAAATACCCAGCCTCCCCGGGAGACGTGCAACTTCACCACTCATATTTGCCGAAAGTATTAAATAGTCTTTTTGATGTGCAAACTCTCCCATCACATTCCGGTGCTTCCCATCATTCGACACCGGCTCCCGGCCGGCGGTGACTGTCTTCTTACATTTCGTTTTGCTGCAAAACAATGCCGAACGGTGGTAACCTTATTGCTATCGACACAGTTTCCTGCCAGGCCTGTTCCCCTGTGTGTGAGTGTGTCTTTCTTGTAGCAAAAGGGGTCCTTTTAGTCTTAACGAAATTGACGACAACCGTGGGGGTATCCTACGCTCCTGCCTCTATGCTTCGAACGGATGACATCAGCAGCTCAGCCTCAGACTCGTTTTGTGGGCTGGTGAGATTCGAATTTTCTCCACGGAACTCTCGTGCAAAACATCAAAGGCGTGCCGACCTTCGCCCAACCGGAAAGCATCGATGAAACCAACAATAGTTTCGCAACGCTACTACAGCCCACCCCACCCTGCGCGTGTTCGGCGTTCTGGCAGTAGTGTTTTGTGGTGGCTTCAAAGCCAACATTCATCCTGCACACCGGTTTTGATGGTGCGCTGCTCTGGTGCGATCGTTTTCGCTGGAAAATGAGTTTCGCTCAGGCAGTGGTAATAGTTGTGGCGATGGTGGTGGTGGTGGAAGCTCCGGCACCAAGCTTCGGAATGCGGCACCAGCGGAAAGTCCTTGCGGTAGCGGAAACCGTTTGCTGTGGGATCTATTTGAAGTCGGAAAATCGATCGAGCTGGATTGCAGTACGCACATAGGCAAACATAGGCACCACCTCGCACAATATAGAAGCGTGTTTATATGCATCCGGTCCAAGGTTGTGGTGATGTTGCCATCGCAACCCGCCCCGCCCCGACGCGATGCGCACTATGCGCAAGAATGCTGCTCACCGCAGGAATTGGTGCTTCACTAACCGCAGCGAAAGAACGGCGCAAAATAAGCACGCGGTGGATTATAATTTTGATTAAGCTTCATTGAGTCGTAATAATAAAATGCAGATCCGATGCCGAAAGAAAATTGCTGCTGCTGCTGCTGCTGCCGCCTGCCCGCTGCTTTCACACTGCTGCTTTCTACCGCGCAGCGCATGAAATCCTTGGAATACATTACGTTTTACGATTGTGAACGAGAGAGAGAGAGAGTGTGTGTGTCGCCTTCCGGTAATGTTCAGCGTAATTACAAGCTGATAAACCGAAGAAAAGAGCACACGATCGAATGGTTAACGCGCGTTGCCAGCGCGGCATTAAACAATATACACATTTCTTACGTCATGTTCATGATGCAAGATCTAACGCAATATCCTGCCAGGAGAGCGTTTTGAAAAATAATATGGTGGCCGATGGATTGATTGCTTTTATTGCACACTCTGCTTATCGCGTGTCTAGCTATTGCTGCTATCATTCAATTAACTGCGTGACACAGAAAGCTTCTCGCGCGTGTGATCGATTGCCTGCAAGCGACAATTAGTCGGTGGCGTTTTGTCCTTTTTTACTGGTGGCAAGAAACAATGTCACTTTTGTTGGTGTTTTGATTGATGATCGTGAAATTGCCTCACGGTAGAACAATTGGGTCTTCTTTAGGCGAGCGCCTTTGTTGAGGTGTGGATGTGGTTGGGCACATCTGCACCTTAATTAAGCTTTATGTAGTTCCCGGATGTTGTAGGTAACTTTCGCTAATATTGTTAACGATATTTCTATAACAATCCAGTCCTATTTCACTGCAAAATTGTAAGGCATTAACAACCTTGTGTTGTTACTTGAGCCTACCATTTGGAATGATTCTTATTCCAAGTAGTTCGTTCATAAAGTTGAAGTCCTGCTAGATTTCTTGCCACGAAATACTGGACAACCAGATATTCCTTATTTTTGGTATCATTATTTCAGCATTGTGCAATACTCTGAGTGCGATTGTTTGCTTAACTAATAATACTTAACAAATATTTTTGAATTATTGTACAATAATCTCTTGGTTCCATTATCATAGTTATCCAATAATCTGCACGAAAGACAAATTCTGCATAATGGCACTCCAATGGCAAACATAACGTTAAAGACAATCTTATCAGATCCGAATCCATGAATGTTGTTTCGGAGGATTTTTTATGAATTATATCAACATTTCAATCATGTTTGATTCATCATAACACGAGCATCGGTAAAACATGCAGCCTTCAGGTTACAGGTTTCAAAAGCTTATTGTGAAAATTTTCCCGGGAAAACTTATTTCCCTCCATCAACTGCCACGCATGTTCATTGCATTGTACTCTTTAGAGCCTGTTTTTTGTTTGCTCGCTTTTCCGTTCACTTAACATTTCAGCTTCGAACAATATTGTGCCCCTCCACATAAAAGCATGTCTCCAAACAAGCACACACTCTCCAATCGGAAATCTCGGTATGTCAACAACGGTGCGAACGGTCGGTATCACGATAAAGCCTTTCATTGCTTGTTCGTTTGACTTTTTCCCACCAACCACCGGCAGCAAAATCGTTCTGGCACCGTTCTGTGCCGGTACCGTTGTGGCACAGAAGAACCATTCGGTAAGGGGAAATAATTCAACCTGAAAATAGCTCCATCGATGACTCTTCTCCTGTCTCCTCCTTTTGTGGCTCCCGCTGGTGGGTTGGGTCCAACTTCAAGCTCAGCCACCGATTGCCTGGCAATAGCTGGCCGTGCCGATAACCTTGTGCAACCACCCAGAGTGCCAAGACGGAAGACGATCTATTGACGTCGGTGGTCAGTGTTGGGTTCCGTGCTCTCCGTGTCAGAAGATGCAAGCACTGTGCAAAGCACCCGACTCACAGCTCGCTCGCAACTGTCGGCCATTGGGTCTGTGCAGACCGCAGGGAGACGTAGTGCTTTGGCAAACCGGTATGGAAACAGCAAAGGATGCTACTTATTTGCCTTGGTCCACCCCGGGGCAGAAACGGGGACCGCAATCTGTAATCATTCCACCTCTTGCCCAGGAAACCCCAGCCCCAGTAGGTTCCTTTCGGTTCCAGTTTCTTGACCACTGCGCAACGCTTGCACTATAATTGTGTTATGCGACAGATTACGCTCCATTGTGTTGTGCGGTTGAGTGCTGGTGGCCAAGAATCGATACTAACCGAATGATTTCTCTTTTCTATTTACAGGTACGACGCCCGTCATCCACACTTCCCCAGCACTTCCTCCTCGGAGGACAAGCATCGAGTATTGCAATTTAATTAGACCACTTGATCGGCGCTGGCATACCTTTGCGACGGACGTGACAAACCGGCACCCAATGTCAATGGCGTTCGTCGTGCATCGCCGTGGTCTTGGAAGAGTGCGGTCCCATTGAACTTGCACGCGTTGAGGTACACGCGGAACCAGCTTGGCGGTTCTTCACACGGCAGCAACGTAAGCCCATAATGAATTTAATTTCCAATACTCCAACCATTGAAGCCGCCGTTGCTTGAGGTGCTGGGACCATCTTGAACTGCTCCCTTACTCGACAGGGTTTATCTTTCCTCTTTTGTGCGTAAACTTTAAAACAAAAAATACATCCTTAAGGGTGCTCTATCGGGGCAGCAAAAAAAAAAAGAATTTTGTACGCTCCGCACAGATCCGCGGCGACCGAGAGTGGAGAAATAGCTCCCGGGACGTTTCGGAGCTCAATCGACGTAATTAATTAAAAACCTTCGGCACGGCTTTTCTTCGGCCCGCAGTGGAAGCAAGTTCCGGGCAGGGAACACCGGACACTACTGTTGACACGTAAAGGCACCGGGTTCGGTCGCTGCCGTGGTGCCGCATATAGAGCGGTGCCAGCGCCGTAGGATTAAGCAGGCGAAGTAAGCACTTGCGACGGACAAAGCACTCCCGGCGTGCACAAAATGAAGAACCGGCATGATGGGATTACTCCGTCTCCGTCCAGTTCCAGCTATCCGCGGTGGATGATGATGTTGCAATACACAGTCGTGCGCTCTCGCTCTCGTGTCCGTACACTGGGCACAATCACTCGGGGCTCGGTGCTGAGAGCGCTCTACCGAGGCCGAGAAGCTTTAACACTGTGCGGCGTGGCCGGCATGGGCATGGAAATTGATTTCGGTCCATTCCGATGCTTTCGCCACTCGAGCCCGACAAAAGCATCTGCCGGGCGATAGTGATGATAAAAGGATTAACATGCCCTGGCTGGCGTTCGCTTACAGTGCAAGGCACTAGTTTTGTTTTAAAAGGACTGCAGTACCTCCGTCTTGAGAGGTTGATGATAAAAAAGTATCCTTCTGGCGGTGGGAAAGGTCTTTCGTGCAACGAGTTTCTTATCTGCATTGTGAGCTCTTTGGTTATTTTATGTCGTGACAATGAGCTGGCATTATTAGTCCTTTCCTGTTTTTTGCATGCAATACGTGGCATCTTGTTTCAACATTCAAATGCGATCAGCAGTGCTTATTTAATTTAGCAAATTGCACAAACATTACATGGTTGCACATAATAGCTGGGCTAGTAGCAGTATTAAAATAGCAGATGTAACGTTTTAAACGTTTGTAACGCAAAAAAATTAAGCATTTTTTTGTTTGTTTCACATCTTGTTTTAAAAAGGTTGGTTTGGACTCCCTAAACTCCCTAAATTATGTTTGTCCTTGTCTACGCCATGACTGAGTGTATTCCTTATGAATGCTTTAGATTATCTTGTTTTGCAGTAATAAATTGTACAAAATAGATCATTTTTATTGTTTACAACAGAAGGCTGAAATTTCAGTCCGGCAGAAGCACCATATTCATCATCCGGGTTGTATCCAGTGGACAGACATCCAATTGGATTTTATAATTTTCGGAGATTTTAAAAATGATGCATTTAAAAATCGTTTTGTTTTCTGTTTTTTTTCTGCTTGATATGGATTTCAAAATTTATTGCTGGTACATTCAAAAGTATCGAATCAAATCGTTTTCAAACTTTCTTTGCAAGACATTTTTGGTTAAAGAAAAAAAAAATATTTATGAGCTAACGTGATGGAGTGATGGTTCGTAAAACCTTCCATAATCGGTAACGTGGGAAAGAAATATTTAAAATAATTATAAATTTGAAAACAGCTCTTGAACTTAAACTGTTTTACTCTTGTTTGTTCAAATTAAGTAAAGTTGTTTTATCTAAGCATTTTTGCAGAAAATCGATGCTTTCTTTGCCAAGAAGTTTGTTGCGTTCTAAAAAGAAAGTGATTGAAAGTGATGCAATGTCAAAATAATGTTGCTTTGGTCACTAGCCGTATGAGTAACCCAATTATTAATTAGAAAGTGTGAACAACCTGCTGTGTATTGAGCACACGATAACATAACCTTTTTGAACCTGCATGAAACGCCCGAATCATTGGACCATAATGCTGCATGGTATTTGTCAGTTTAAAAAAGGTGTGTTGGTTTGAAAACAAGCCTTCGCACACTGAACAGATCGCCAACTAGGAAGAACATGAAAGCATTTACGATTCAAAATTCCCCCAGTCATGTGTCAGACTGTACACCCATACAGTGCTCACCTACTTTACCGGAAGCATAATAACCTATAATTATTCACCCGTACACGAACAAACGACCCCCTTCGCTGGAAACCTTGTAGCAGGTCGTGTACCGGTTGTTTAAGCCTTTGCCCATCCCCACAACCCACAACCTTGATTGCTCGATAATTATTCTACCGGAACGCTTCGGCCGGGCCCGTCTTTGCCGGTGTGAAATCAACCTGCTGCTGCATGGACAGAAATATGCCACCCTGTCTCTTGCTCCCTCCTTACGGTTTACTATTTCGCCCTGTCCTCGCCCTGTGTAGTGCGAGTTTGGTGTGGCGATAAAATTTTATGAAAAACGAAAATCATAATTAATCGGGCGTCGTTACCATTTTGTGCTAAGAGTGAGACCCTCTCCCCCTTTGCAAACAGCTGCACCACGTCTGGCGGTTCTCGTTTTACGTATTTTTATACGTATATCCGTTTCGTATACCCGAGCTTGACATAGCATAAGGTAAAAACAGAAGCAAGCACACACACAGAGCTGCCGACAACCAACGGCACAAAGCACGCGACGCTTCTCGTCTACTAGCAAAGGGGGAACGCCATTTGCCATTTGGCTTCGTTGCTCAAGCATCCCCCCCCCTTCTCGGTGCAGATTGGAGTACTTTTATTTTATTCACTGAATATTTCCATTCAACCGTTACCGGTTATAATTGTTGTAATCCCGCTGCTGATAGCGACATTCTTCCGCAGATAGCGCAAAACATTGGCGTGAGCGAAACTTGCCTGCCACCGTTGCCCGCACGAGCGCCGGAGCGAAAGGGGACACACTTTTCCTGGTGCCAGCCTGACACTTCGATGGCGTCATTCGGCATCGAACTGAAGAGCGAGTAAAGGCGACCAAAGCACCAAAGAAGACAGAAGGCAGCAAAAAAAAAAAACCGGAAAAAGATGAAACGAGCAAAAACTTTTTACATGCCACCATTTATCGCACACCGTACCCGCACGCACGCAGTTCTCCGGTTCCCGGCTTTTTGGTGTTGCTTTTTCACGGCGTGGAAAATTTTGTTTTCACAGCGAACTTCCAGTTTTCCCAGGAAGATAAGCGTGTGAGAGAAAGAGAGAGAGAGAGATTGTGAGCAAAAAAAAGGAAGGGGGGGGGGGGAAATAATTAAAAGACGAGCAAACAGTCTATCTGGCCAAGCCATCTTGCCAGTTCCGGTGTACCAGTGTGGGCACTCTAGCTCTGCTACCGTCAATGCAGCCAAGGCACATACAAAAAAAAAATCGCGCTGGAAAACACCTTTTGTTAGGTTACAATTATCTTTCGCCACTCGTTATGAAGACGTGTGAGCATAATGGCACCGTTTCCGTTTTTCGGGCAATGGGTAAGCTTCTTTCTACACGAGCGCCACGCTAGATCGTGTTTCCGTGCTTTCCTTTGCACTGCCGTGCTTTGTGTGGTGGTGGTGGGTGAACACGTGCTGCGGAGCTTAATGGTAAGTGCCAGCCGTTGCAATAATATCGACTCGGGTGAAAGGATTTTCCTGTTGCCGTTTCTTTGCATGCTGCAATTATGCAAGAGAATGGATGCTTTAATGGGAGCGTGAAGCTTTGCTTGCTCGCGCTATGGGACGGCGCTTTTGAACGGGGAGCTCTGGAAAAAGTGGAAAACCCGCGGGAAGGTTTTTGATGTTTTTGGGAGTACTTTGGCGAAGGGCGATGGAGAAATTTGCTGATATGGTTAGCAAACCATTACGGCACTGTTTTTACAGTCAATAGTTGCATTTGCATTCTTTGTTGGAGCGTTAATTGTGCTATAAAAGGGTGGGGTGAAATGTAATTTTAATGTAACAAATGCAGTAAAATATAAATGTTTTACTCTGGATCGCATTAAACTCTCGCTTTCCAAAACTAATCAATATTTAAGTAATTAAATGCAACGGTACGAATCTACACGTGAAAATGTAAAGCATCATAACCAACACCAAAACATCAACCAGTAAAAGTGACATCAA
Source organism: Anopheles melas (assembly GCA_000473525.2). Classification (NCBI taxonomy): domain Eukaryota; kingdom Metazoa; phylum Arthropoda; class Insecta; order Diptera; family Culicidae; genus Anopheles; species Anopheles melas. Next base: position 9,513 of record AXCO02005814.1, on the reverse strand, counting down.
ATGTTCGCCATTACCCTTCGCCACATACACCGTCAGCTGCCTCGCCTTGGTGGGGTGGAGTGTACACTCCACTCGAACGAGCGCATTAAAATGTACCGACAAACAATGCCCGACAAACGACACAAAGCAGCAACCAAAAAAAAAAGAAAAGAAGAAGCTCCCCGTAATTCAATGCACAATATACTAAAACTGCCATAACTTAAGCCATGGCATTGAATTGTAAGGATTCAGCTCCCCCAGCTCCCACCGAAAATTCCCACTCCAGGGACGCACATTTCTAATCGCTTCAGCTAAATCCTTTAATGCGCGCTGGTTTTTGGCGTACTTTCCAGTGCCGTGCACCGTCCCCACTCCACACCGCATGCACCGCGCAGGGACCGCATAATTTAGTGCGATCCTTTTATGGTATTGTAAGAAAATTTACAGCTTTATTATGAGCGCCCCGTGTGCGTTACGCTTTACGGTAGATTTGTGGAGAAGTTTTATGGACTCGAGGTATGGAGTCAACCATACCCGGTGGTGCTGCTGGAGCGTTTCGGGCATTGTGGAACCGGGGTTTGGAACAGGGCTGGATACTGGTGGCGGGTCTCTTGCTATCGTTCATTTTCCCCCAAGGACGCGCCAGCTTGTGTTTAAAACAAAGCGACAGCCAATCAGCCAACGAGAACCACGTGTGCAGCATACTTTTGCACACGTTTCAAAAGTCTGCCTGGGGCGGGGCAAAGCAAAAGGGGTCGCAGCGATGGGTTCGTTCATTAATCAAATGGGTTTTTTTTTTGGCTTTGTTTTATGGTTTGTTTTTTGCCCTGCTTGCTTCTCGGTGCCACCGCATCGCGTCGTGGATGCACTGGTGGTGAAATGTGGTGTACCCTTCGGTCGGTGTCTGATTGCTTGCATGTTGCTTGCTTCTGTTTGCTCTTGGCAGACCCGGTGAATAGTAGTAGTTGCACGAGCGAGGAATTGTGTTTTTTTTCTGTTACCCTATATCTTGTATATATTCTTACATTGAACCAGTGCCAGCAACAGTCGCACCGGTTGAAGCAAGCGTTCTTGCGGGTCAACGGTTTTGGAAAGACCGGTACTGCACTGTCCGATTGGATTAGGTCCTTCTAGTGTCCCGGTGCTGTTGTACTGCACTGACAAGGGATGAGCTTAATAAAATGTGAAGTACGAAAGAGAGCCGAGAGCATATAGTAAGGCAGTTCACATGTGTTGTCTTTAGATACACACGAGTTGTGTGTATTTAGCGAGCACAAACTCGTTAGTGAAATGCATCTACGTTTGGTTGGCTTCAAGGCGTAGCTATTCCTTTCGGTGTTTTTGGGTTAACAGCTGCATTTGTTTTATTTTTGCCCAAAAAATTAAAACGATTTGATTTATTCCATGAAATTTGATTGACAATAGCACTTAAAAACAACACTTTGATTAACTTTTGCATACTTTTGTATACAGTCTTTCCCCAAGTTACGCGAATTTTTATTTTCAACTGTTCACATGTCCAATCAGTACAATTATCTCCAACAATTGTCAAATGAAAAATAATTTGAAATTTTTCCAAAACCCTTATATCACTAAAAAGACAGCAATAACCTAATTTTCTACACGTTTTGCATTAAATAAGTAATAAATAACATAAATAAACTAAATTAAATCAAAACTCATTATTAATTAAGTATTTTTTGGCTGTAAAACGTGATATTCGACTTACGCGAAAATCCGAGGTTCCGCGAATGTCTCCAGAACGCATTATTCGCGTAATTCGGGAAAAGACTGTACTATGTACGTTGCATAACGTAAGACGAATATGCAGTGAACATAATTTAGCCAAAATTTTATAGCTTGAATTATACTAATTGCTAGTATTAAAATTAATTGTCCAATCTTCCCGTGGAAGTGATAAGTGTTCATCAAGGTACATAATTATTCATCAAGCAAGAAGGGCTTCGTTTTTTTGTGGTAGAGCATCATATTCCATATCCCTTTTTCCGAGCTCAAATTAAAAGCCTGCCCAAAAACCGTGTTTCCTCACAAAAAGCCCGCTTGTCAACGAGCCAAAAACTTCTTCTTCTTGTTTTTTTTTTGCTACCAGCTACTTCCGGAAAACAAAGGAAAAAACCAAACACATATTAAATCCCGGTTTCGTTTTCTACACTCTGCCGCAACCGAACCACGGAGCACGTCCGTAGAAACGTCCCGAAAAAAAAAAAAGGAAACCAAAGATGAAAGAAGTAATGAATTTTTAACAAGATCCGACGCACGCTCCAGAGTTTAAAGACGACCGATTTTGTCTTTCTTTCCTTTTTTTTTGGGCACGGGGTAAAACCTCCTCTTTGCAGTGACATTGAAGCTAAAGCAAAATAAATATAATTCGACGGCCGACAAACAGCAGCGGCACTCGACTCGGTGGGCCTAACAACAAAAACAACAGCAACAAAAAAGCGACCGTCAAGCATTCGAAGTAAACCTCCCGGAACGGAACCCTAAAAACGGCCTGAACGGCCAACCAATCGTTTGTTCGAACTCGGTCCCTTTTACTTGCTTGCGTTAGTGTCGCTGGTGCGCTGCAAAGGCGGGAATAAAGGGGACAGCCGTCGTATGACATCAAAAGAAAAAATGTCCTGCTCAGTCTTGTTACCCCATTTCTTATATGCATTTGTGTGTGTGTGTGTGTGCGTATGTGCGTGTGTGATCTTTATATTCGCCTCACACACACACAGTCGTTTTTCACTGTTACTTTTTCCGTTTTTATAATTTCCCCAAAACCCGTGTCAGCGGGCCCAAACTGATGATAGGTCATCGATTTTTGGCCAGCGTAAAGATGGTCCATGGTCCCATGGTGCAGCGTCAACAAAACGTAATAAGGTTGAGGGCGGCCAAAAAAAAAAAAAGAATTCGCCTGCACGAAAAGGGACCGCCAGTGTTCGTCCGGCGTGTCCCGAAGGATAATGAAAATGATGAGCAATATGAATGAAAGGCTTTTCGGACAAACGTTTGCTACGCTCGGCCCGCCCCGGGTTGCGTTCGGCGTCATCACATCAAAGGAAGGAAAAATGGGAAAATTAAAGGACCTTTTGGGTGGCTAAAGTTTTTTTTTATCATTGTCACCGTTTCGTGTTGAAATAGGAGGAAGATCCGTTTGGTTGATTGCTTTCTATTAAGCTTTTAGCGGGCGGGCGGCCGAATTTTGATTGGTGCATTTAGCGGATTGGAAGCATATTGCCAAAGCGAAGGGGGATTTTTTTTCTTCCTTCGATATTGAATACATCAAACGGGTGGAGCCCTTTCATTTTATGATTATAGTAATAAGATGGTAAGTCGCCCCCCTGAAAATGTTTTAAAAAAAAGTTGAATGAAGTTCAAATAATATTGAGAAGAAAAAAAACCATCTTTGATATGGGTTTGCTTCCATCGATGAATGCGTTTGATCTGATCCCTAGCCTTAAATTTTAAAGTAAGCAACACTTTCAAACCGGTCGGTTGCTTGCTGCAAGATCCCGAGAAAAAGCTATACGTGTGCTTTCCTTAGCTTAAGCTCTTCTACTCAATATTCAAAAAAAAAAGAAAAACATCCCGACGGACGTTTTAGTATTCCCCGCAAATCCTTACAGAGATCAACCACCACAACTAACATATCATCATCAAGCATCCGAACATGGGGTCAATTTCTTGCATCGCAACCCACGTTCACACGCCACAGCTCCATGTTCTTCCCTCGTGGGGCTTGCAAAAGCACGAAACCTCCGGGCGAAATCTTTTCGGCTTCAATTTTCCACATGGTATCATACCGTGCAATGCGACTCCGACTCCCATTGCCACCCGGTGCCGGTGACCATTTCGTGGCCCATAGTTGGGTGGCTTTGAGCGGAGGACGCTGAATATAATTCGGCCACCAAATGCATCCAGTGCACCGGCTGTTGGTAGCTCCCGCTTCTCTGTGCACGCTACGGTTGAATGATTCATTTCCATGAAATCGAATTTTCACTTAAAAAGGAAAAGCGATAAGCGAGTGAAGGATCGAATTGGAAGTAGCATTGACACTCTGGTTGGATTTTGCCAGTACGATTCGGACTTGGGTAGTGGGAAAGGGCAATCGAATTGGAGTAAAGGAAAAGCAAATCGAATGGCATGAAGATATAGGTTGATGGTGCCACGCCAACGACAGCAGCATATCGACATTTCTCGCATGGTTTAGCCCGAAATGGCTGCGCTGGTGCGCTGGTAAGAATGGGGGAGAGAAAGAGAGAACAAAAATCACCAGGTCAGTCGTCAGTGCAAATGGTACTTGGGTTTGCATTATGTACGCCCCCAAACCTGAAATGGTCCCGACTAGAAAAATCAGACAAGGTCAGCTTATAAGGGGGGTGGTAGATGATGGTGCCGTTTGTTTTTTTTTTCCTTTTGGTTCACGATTTGCCAATCGAATAACCATCGTTAGCAAACGATTGCGTGGTTGCGTGGGGAAAGCACACGGGAAACCTTGATAAGAGGTTTAATTTAGATGACGTGACCAATCCACCAATTCTAGCTCACAACACCGCATTGGCAAACGAAGCCGAACGGATTGAAGCGATATTAAAGGTACGGCAGGATCTTTGAGCTTTCGTAGTTGGCATTTAAGTTATTGGATTTTTTCATCAAATTATCGGTTTTAGTATACATTTGTAGAAGAAATGTCCTAAACAATAATAATATTTTGTCCTAAAGATTAAAGAAATGTTGCATTTACAGTCATTTGAAACTGTAACACTTTGTGTAGTAAAATATTACAATGCTGCAAAACTTCAATATTTGTAACAAAAATATCGTTCAAAATTTGTATTAAAAAAAACCTGCAATGCCAATAATGGTATTTGCTCACACCAGTTTGTCAGCCGAATCAAATCAACACGCGCGATGCGCAACGCTTTACTTTACTCCTACTAAAGCTTTTCAGTCAAACACGGAAAAACCGGCGCCCTATGGACGCACGCGGGTTTGTAAAGCGGTAAAAGTCCAACATAAAATGCGAACGGTCCAACATAAATAAGATGATAAAATGGGGGGGGGGGGAACACACACACCCTTGCCACAACCACAGCACCCTGAAAGCGGGGCAACAGCTGGAACTTGGGAAGGAAAATAAAGCACAAAAAAGAACGTTCTCGCTCTCTAAATGCGAACCCCGAAATCCGCAGCACAGAGAGGCGGGGGCTGGCTTACTGAAATCTATAAAATGGAAGTGGGAAAAAAGGTAAAAAATATAAATCCTTCCACCCCGCTTTTGTGCCCCTTACTGCCAACGTGTGGGTGTGTGTGTGTGTGCTGAAGCTTTATCTCGATTGCCATAATATTCGGTGGATAAATAAAGAGAAAAATGTTAAATCATCGAAATTGCACTTATTGCGGACGATAAAAAAGGGCGCGCGCTGTCCCGTTTTGGTGGGACATTTTAGAAGGAGAGAACGAGAGAGCAAGAGAACACGAATGGAAACGCTGCATTGAAGTGGAGTTGCACGTGTGGCCTTCTTCGCCGAACCGCTGCCACCGCGCCACCAAAAGACAACGATCATCACCAAGTGCAGCAGCGATGGATGCATTAGACATTAGACAGTGCATGAAGCGAGCGAGAGGGCTATCGTTTGCGCTCTTGCTCCGCTCCGCTTCGGATCGGACGTGGACGATTTTCTCCTCCATAAATTGCAGTTGCACAAAAACAGGATGACTAGAGCGGGGGCTAGTTTCCCCCCCCCCCCCCACCAATTCACGACGCCGCTAAGGTCAGAAAGTGCAACCGACTGCAGTATAAAATGTGTGGCATGTGAATCGTCGCTGCATGTGTATGCGTGTGTATGTGGTGCGCTGTGTACGTGTGCATTCGTACGCTTTGCGTGCACCGGCTGGTGTTGTTGGCCCCGAAACTGTACGGACCGAAACTTCAATAAAAAGCCATAATTTTTACCCCCAAAGCTCGCTTTTCGCTTTCATGTTCGGTGGCGCTTCGGTGGTGCTTTTTATGTGTCAGTGTGTGTGTGTGTGTCTATAGGTTTGCCAACTGAGCGCATCTTTGGAGCCGTGCCGCTGCATCCCGCGTTATGTGCAGTCAGCTTCTCGCTTCTCTTTCATCTGCCGTTCAGTGGATATTTAATGGTTGGGATTTAGTGGCAATGGGGAGGGGGCGGAAAGGGTGCATGCTTCCGTCCTACGTCTACCAGGCTACTAGTACCGGGCAATCGGTTGGCAAGGAGGATGGAACATAGTGGCTAAACAGAAAAATGTGAACCGATGCTCCGGCTGATGATCGTCTTGATGAGATATGCCAGCGTAATGATAAAAGGGTGTTGAGTGATTGTTGTGCCAAGTGTTGGAGTTAAAGAGAAATGCAATTTGTTATCGGGGTGGTAGGGGAGCATGTTTGCTTTCGTTACAGATTTGAAAGAAGTTTCTTTCATGAATATATTTTATGAGAAGATTGTAGCTGCGAATTTAGAACAGCACAATGTTTAGTTTTCCTTATAAATAAATTATATTTTTTTTAAATATCGATATTATTAACTAATTTTGTTTATACCGGGTTTTCCAGGGGTTCTCATAGTTGTCCTTCACTCTTTCATATTGGAAGTTAGCTTCATATGTTGGAAATTGGACTCTACCTTTTTGGACATGCTCCTTGGAAATTCCGATTGAATTTGTCCAACAAGGGTGCTATAGAGTCCAATTCCCATTACATTAAGTTTATTTCACTTAAGAAGAGCTTAATAAAATGATTAACAGTTCTGTTCAGAAGGTTTACTTAAAAAATAATTTTATTGTATTAAGGCTGTAAGCATGGTTTGGCAAAATGTCAACAATAATTGGTTTTATTGTCACATTCTTTACTACATTATTTATATTTTATACTGATTATTAAGGTATCTTTTTTCATTATTTGATACCCTGGACTCTTGTTGTATTATTTCGATTTTTTAATGTATATTTTTGTATCATTTCTGTCTTCTCTTTCTTCTTTGTTGCTATCAATTCCTTTCTTTGCAATTTTTTTTTAGTTCCAGTAATTTCATTTATGTTATTAAAAATTAAACATACTTTTTAAAAATTTGAAAATATATCTTTCTTGGACGTCCTTAAGAGAAATAGAAAATTTCTCTTCTTTTACTACTTTTAATCCAATTTGCTGCTCCTTTTGCACCATCGTTTTCGCATAGTTATGTCTCGTTTGCATTACTAAGAATTAAATTATTTTTTTTTTTAAACTTTGCTGCAAGAAGCCACCCGGGCAGAAAGGAAGATGTTCTGCCCGGTTTGCATTAATGAAAAGCTGTTTCCGTTTGCAAATCCGTCCTAGCGCTTCGCGCTTATTTGCGCATTTCGTTACGCACGAGCGGTGCCGCAGCGTGCAGCAACTTCTAGCCGCACGGCAAAAGCTCTTCTGCACCTTCTAGTAGTGTCTTGCCCATTCCCCCCTCCCCCTTCAGTGCTCCCTCTTCTTTGACCTTGACATCGTGTCCGAGGATTACGGCATTAGTTTACCGGCGCCTATAAAATTCCATCACGAACAATCGTGCATCAATTATTGATGGCGAGTGAAAACCCATGCTAACGGCAGTACTGGGAGCTACTCCGTGGAGTGAAAACACACCCTGCTAGACGCTACTGCTGCTGCTACTGCTGCTGCTACTACTACTACTACTACTACTACTGCTCTGAGCTCCGGTTTCATCCAGCGAGTGGCAAATAAACGAATGAATAAATAAACCGTTCCGTCGAGGTTTTCGGAACAGCAGAGCGCTTCGTACCTCGTTGGCTACAGAACGATCTTGTGCGCTCTCCTTCTTTCACTTCGTTGGCCAAATATTTTAAACTACTCAACTCGGCGCGCGCTCAAAACACGACCCGGTCGAGACCTGGCTTCAGCGGACCGTCCCAAAGACGATTATGGAGTGTTCGCTGTGTCTATCTTTTTTTTTTTGTTTTGTTTTTGCTTCAGTTTGCACAACGTACCCAAGGTAGCAATGTAACCAGCAGCTGCCAAGAGGGAATCTTGTTGACGCTGCCATGTCCCGAAATCTGCAACCTTTTCCCCCAACGGTTGTGACTTTCCATCGAAGGAATATTATTTCTGTATTTTGTTTGTGTGTTTGTGTGTGTGTGTGTTTGTACACACCGTCCAGGCTTTGCCGTTGCTCTGTGGCTTACTTACCCATCTTACCTGCGCCGGTAAGACCGTTTTTCTGCAAAAAAGGGAAGACAAGAGAAGACGGCAAAGCTCCCACTGCCACCACTGGCTCCAAATCCCAAATCATGCTCACTTTTATTTCACTTTAACATTCATTCCCAGGTCGTTTGGGGCATTTTGGGTTGGGCTGGCCGGCCGGGGTTGCTCCCCTCTCGCAACAAAGGGGCGGCGCAAACAGGCGCGGGCGAACGCCATAAAATTTGTTAGTTTAAAGGCATTTTGGCAGCCAACCAGAAGCGTTTATGCATTTATGCATGCAGTCGGTTTTAATGGAAAGCTGCAGCGTAACACGGGCGGGCGGCCCCAGTTAGCAAGTGAGTGTGTGACAGAGACGGAGGCGGAGTAAGCATGCAGACAACCCGGAGCAGCGAAGCCATCTCGTACGGTGAATGTTTTCCCAAGGCTTGATTTTTTGTTGCTGTTGCTGCTCTTCCCGTTTCCAGTGTGCCTCGTTGCCGTCTGCCGTTGTGTGTACTGTGTGCCATTTTTGCTGTGCCGAACAACTGCAGCAGCAACTTCCGGCAACCGATGCACCGGTGGACGGATATTTAGCCATCCTCGCTTAACCCCCTTTCCCCAACAACTCTCACTGTACCAGTACCGGTACCGGGACTGTTTATCATAACTACTTCATTGTAGCGCCATGACAAACTACCCCTTCCCAGTGTAAGCCTGGCAGACAGGAAGGCAAAAACAAACGCGGACAAAAATGCACACACACACACACACACACGTACCGAAAATATATACACAGACACACATACACACGCACACACTTTGGGGAAATATGTACTGCATCGGGATAATAAGTAGAAAAGTGTGGCAGGTAGTAGGAAAAATATGGAGTGAAAAATGTCGGCTCCTTCGCTTTGGCCGGTCGGTCGGCAAGTGTGCTGTTGAGCTGTTGATTTTTTTTTTTAAATTATTATACTTTGGCAGCTGCAGCTGCTCTGTTGTTGTTGATGGTGTTGGCTTTCCGTACCCGTTGCGAACGATAGGAGGGGTAGCCATAGCTCACTGTATGGCTATTTTGGTTTTCATGCAACATTGTTTTTGATTATCCTCCTGGGGGAATGGCCGCTGTGTGTGTTTTGGTTTATTTTGTACATTTAATCATTTTTTGTGTTTTTTTTTCTCTAATTCATGGAACCCCAATTTTCGGGATTAAGTTTAAACCATTTTTTTTTATTTGTGATTTGTTGAGCGTTCTACAGCTTATATATTCAGTGTTTTAAAATGCTTATCAGGCTTATTGTTTCAACTTGAAATGAATGTTGTTTACTAGATTTTTTTTATTTAAC
>KI920811.1:7140-20722 GCA_000473525.2 Anopheles melas | reverse complement strand
AAATAATAGGCATTATTGCTGTTTGTTTATGTTTTTCTTTGTAAAATGTGTTGACACTTCCATGCAGAACGCAACGAACGGATACCAACTTGCGTCACGCAATGCGTTGCGATACGCTGCGTCGGAACAAGTACCAAGCCCTAATGGTTTTTGACGTTTCGAGCGAGGGCCCAAGGTGTGTTTATTTAGATTTTGTTCTGAAGCAATTCACCTCCGAATATCCATACACCTTGGGATGGCCGTCAAAACCGTTCACCTGGCCCCGGGTTTGACGTTTTTTTTGTTTTCGACCCACCGGCAAAAGTAAATAATTTTTGTGTGTGGACTGGATTGGTGCAGAAATTGGACTTTTACTAGCATTTTGTTATGCTAATTCTCGCTTATTTAGCAACAATTGGCCAATCTCGACTTTTCTGAAGTGGTCAATTGGAGCATCCACCAAAAACATTACGCCGAGTAAGTTGTTTCAGCGCCAAAGGGAATCGTTTACAACACCATCTATGTACTTCTAGATTTGCGGAAATAGAAATTCTAGAGAGCGGCTAACACATAAAAAGTAAAGTAATTGTCTGCAACCATGGAAGTCGCTTCGCCGAACAACGATCATTTGAGCAAACGCTGGAACCATTTGCGGAAAATCCTCGAAAGGTCCGGCCCGTTTTGTCACCCAAACTTTGCCGCCTCGTCCGAAACGCTCGAGTTTTTGCTCAACACTTGCAAAATTCTCGTCATTGGTAAGTGCATACCCGCGTAGGCTGGCGCGTGTTTTTCGAACATTTTACTAAAGCTAAATTGTACGATTGAAGGTGCTGGAGGTCTGGGATGCGAACTGTTGAAGGATCTGGCTCTGATGGGTGTCCGTGATATTCACGTAATCGATATGGATACGATCGAGCTTTCCAATCTGAACCGGCAGTTTCTGTTTCGAAGGACGGACATCGGCAAATCGAAGGCACAATGTGCGGCCGCGTTCATCAGTGGTCGGGTGCCGGGGTGCGTTGTGACGCCTCACTTTTGCAAAATTCAGGACTTTGATTCTGCGTTCTATCGGCAGTTTCACATAATTGTTTGCGGGCTGGATTCGATCGTAGCTCGTCGGTGGATCAACGGGATGTTGATATCGATGTTGGAGTACGAAGAAGACGGCTCGGTCGATGAAACATCCATCATTCCCCTGATCGATGGGGGAACCGAAGGATTTAAGGGAAACGCACGTGTGATCCTACCCGGCATGACGGCGTGCATCGACTGCACCCTGGATCTGTTCCCACCGCAAGTGAATTATCCACTTTGCACCATCGCCAACACACCCCGGCTACCGGAACACTGCATCGAGTACGTGAAGATTATCCAGTGGCCGAAGGAAACTCCCTTCGGGGTGGATGTTGCCCTCGATGGTGACGATCCGCAGCACGTCTCCTGGGTGTACGAGAAAGCGCAGGAACGAGCCAACAGTTTCAACATAACCGGATTATCATACCGGCTCGTGCAGGGAGTGTTGAAAAATATTATCCCGGCCGTGGCCAGCACCAATGCGGTAATTGCGGCGGCCTGTGCTACGGAGGTGTTCAAGATTGCCTCCAGCTGCTGTGAACCACTGAACAATTACATGGTGTTCAATGACGTGGATGGCATCTACACCTATACGTACGAAGCGGAAAAGCGGTCCGATTGCTTGGCATGCAGCCAGGTGCCGAGACCGGTGGACATCAAGGATCCTAATGGAATGACGCTGCAGGATTTGATTCAGCTGTTGTGCGAAAACCCTGAGTTTCAAATGAAAAGTCCAGGACTGACCGCCGTGTTGGAAGGGAAAAACAAAACCCTGTACATGGGTACAGTCAAGAGCATTGAGGAGGCAACGAAAGGAAATCTAACGTTGTCACTCAGCGAGCTCGGACTGAAGGATGGTCAAGAGATAATGGTAGCCGATATCACAACACCGAATACGATCCTTATTAAGCTTAAGTTTCAACCTAACGAGGTAGAAATGTCATAAATAGTGCGAGGAAGCTCTTTGTAAAGGTCAATATGCAAATGAAGCGATGAATTTGATTTTGGAATAAAAATAACTTGGTACACGATCAAAACGCCGCGTTCTAGATGTAGACTGCAAATGCACTGGCTATCAAAACTTTACATGTGATAACATATTCAACGCCATTTTCAGGGTACAATCGTTAGACGAATGATTCAGTGCATTGTTATGAAGTATTTTTCTTCTTCTTTGACTCAACAACCGTTGTTAGTCAAGGTCTGTCTGTAAAATTATACGAAAATTCTAGTCACGAGAGCGATCGAGGTTTTTCGTTGTTTTTCCACCGTTTGGAGCTACCCAATTCTAAACAATGTTGCTTTACCATTAAACATAGTCATACATATTTATTCATCAGGTAGAAAATACTAGCCGGTCTCGTGGTACAGTCGTCAAATCGTACGACTTAACAACATGCCCGTCATGGGTTCAAGCCTCCAATAGACCGTGCCGCTATACGTTTATGCCTGACTATCCTACTATGGGGGGTAATCCATAAGTCACTGAAAGCCAACCCCACAAGTGGTACAAGGCCGGTATTGACCGACAACGGTTGTTGAACCAAAGAAGAAGAATTTTTGGGTGACCTATTTAAACAAAAACCCCGGCTGTTTAGTTGTTGGAAATCTTAGCTTAATGCATAAGGGAAAAATCTTCGAAAAATCGGCTTAATAAAGCATAAGATAAATATTTCAGCCAACATTTCGAGGCATCTGTGAGGGCATACATTTCGTGTCGAGAAAAATTTCCGCAGCACGCCGCATAATCAATAGCCTTGGTTTATTGCAGCTGACGAAGGCCTATGCAGAGCCAACCCCAACGTGATCTTCACCGACAGTGCAAGTGTCCTTCAGGCATTTGAATCTGGAACCACTCGTTACGGCAACATCCAACAACTCTGCAATATACCGAATTCACCCCAAGTCACATTCTGCTGGATTCCTGGTCACACAGGAATCCAGGGAAACTAAATAGCAGATCGACTAGCTAAATCAGGACGTAATAACCCGGCCTGATGCCATAACACTCTTCCTCAATGTGATTTCATTCGCCTTAGCAGAACCATCATCATTAATAGCTAGAATGGTTGTTGGGTTAGCGCGGTCGCTGCTCTTTCCTGAGAGCCATCAAGACCACAACACCACCATAGAGAGACCATCCATCACACCAAGACCAGAGAGAGCTATCACGACTTCTGTTTGGAGGTCGGCTCAGATCGGCTCAGTCTCGATAATTTTTTTTTAAATCTCCTGCACGCGTTACGTCTTTTATGGATGGCTTCTATGCACGTCGGAGGTTTTCTGTTTGGAGGTCGGCTCAGATCGGCTCAGTCTCGATAATTTTTTTTTAAATCTCCTGCACGCGTTACGTCTTTTATGGATGGCTTCTATGCACGTCGGAGGTTTAATTTTTTTTAAAGCGCATGCTGCCGGATGCCGTGGTGTGTACACCATGTGAGATTGTTAGTTGTAGCAACGGAGCGGTTTCCATGGCAACGCAAACAAAAACAAATGTGTTTATTGTAAAAATAACACAAAATCTACAGTTCTGTGGAAGGATTCAAGGTTGACGGCTGTGTTATATCCATGGCAACGCAAACAAAAACAAATGTGTTTATTGTAAAAATAACACAAAATCTACAGTTCTGTGGAAGGATTCAAGGTTGACGGCTGTGTTATAAGCACTTTTTCCTCCAAAATGGATTGGAAGCACCTTTTGTCACTATCTCCTCATAATTTAGATGACGTACGAAAGGATGGAGCAGCGCTGGAGATCGCCAATTTATCCACAGACGTTAAGCTGGATAGCAAAAGCAGTAAAAAGTTGTTCCGTTTGGCTCAGGTTGCATTACGGTTTCGCAATGAGCAGGTACGTTTGGGGCTCTTGGGGAAAAGCATTTCCACCGCCTATAATCAACATAACCGCAATTTTCTGGACATTCAAGGTGAGGCAGCTAAAGCAAACTTTAGTCGAGGGAAAAGATGATTTCGGAAGCCAGGAGCGAATGAAGGAATGGAAAAGAACGATCGAAAAGCTTGAGCTGGAACGCCACACCCTTCGGACAAAGCTCAAAGACGTCACGGAAGAGAATGCCAAGCTGCAGGCCAAGCTCGCCGAAGGACTGCATGGCGGCAGTGAGGGTGAAGATTCGCCCGATGCTTTGTCGGAAATTGAAAGACAGCAGGAGCTGTACAATAACATCAGCATGAAGAACAAGCACATTAAACGCCTTTTGCGCGATATTGACGATTTGGAAAAGCGAAATAGCTTTCAGGTCGACACGATTAATGGGCTGCAAGTGAGCTTAAACGATGCAACGCTAAATATTACGGCGCTAACGCATCGGTACGAAGAGCTGCAGGCTCGCTGGAGCGAGCAGCAAGAGCTGAACAGTAAACTGAACGAAAAGCTGCAACAAATGGAAGGTGAACTGATGGGCGTGTGTGACGAGAAGGAACATTTGCAGGAGCAGCTTAACACGACCAGAACGGAGCACACGAACCAGGTCGCCGAATGGGAAGACCAGATTGATCAACGGGAAAAGGAGTTGAACGAGCTGAAGGACCGTTACGATGATCTGTTGAGCCAATTCCCTGGTATCGATATTGAGGCAGAGCGGAGGGAGTACAAGCTGATGGCGGAACGTCTCGAGCAGAAGGATGAAATAATTGTCGATTTGGAGCAAAAGATATTAACACTTTCCAAAGAAATTCATCGCTCGACGGAGGTGATGAACCGGATCAGCGAGGAGAAGGTGCGTGCGAGTCAGGAAAAGCGTCAGGAAAGCCACTGCTGCCAAGAGTACCGGATGCAGCTGGAAAAGGCTAATGAAAGGTGTCGCGAGATGCAGGAAATCTTGGCCGATGTTGAGGATGATAATCGGGTGAAATCAAAACAAGCCGTAGAAGCAATTGAGGCACTGAGACGCTATGAAAATGGCGAAGAGGGTTTGGCCAGTGCACTCAAGAAGGTACACCGGTTGCAGGAAAAGGTGAACTCGCGCGACAAACAAATTCGTCAGCTAATATCGGAGATCAATCTAGCGAACGAGATAGCGATAGAAAATGGTGTTTTGAGGTATGATTTCTTTTCATCGGCAGAAGTATTTTTTGTTGTTTAATTTTAACTTTTTGTTTCAGGAAACGGTTGGGCATAGAAGACGATGAGGTAGTCGCTACAAGTTCCATATTGGCCAAACAGAAGAAAATTGCCAAAGTGAATGAGCGTTTGGCTCTTAAGTTGCGCGCATCAGAAGAGATGAGATTGCAGCTAAAGTTGGAGAAAAACGATTTGAAGTAATTTGCTTTCGTAACATTTTACTGGTGAACCAACCTTGTTACACAACATTTGTTTGTTTTGTATGATTTCAGGCGACAATTGGCTGCTCTGGCGCAGAATTTAAAGAGACAAACTAATTATTCAGACATGCCAGACCTCGATACGGGCAAAACGCTGCCCCAATCTCCTGGCAATGGAAGTGTGGCGGGTGTAGACGATCTGGTTGCTTCTATCGACGACGTGCAAGCGATAAAGTTCTGTGAAAAGTGCATGAAGCAGTACAACGTGTACGACAGTATGAAACATTGCAAGGCGTGCATTTTTCGGCACAGTTTCAGTTACTGTGACAAGTGTGTCGGGCAGCTACAGATGAACTTTGACGAGGATCGTCCGAATGGGGCATCGCGCTCCGCGGAAAAGGACGCTAACCACCATCGTATCCGGGAGCTAGAGCAACAATACATCACCGTAATAGAGGAAAATGAAAATCTACGCGAAGGAATGCATGAGATTTTGGAAAAGCTCCGCGAGTACGATGCCATGTCGGACCGGCTGACGATCGACAGAGATACGTTGGAAAAGCTGCTGGCCGTACTGTGCGTACGGCCGATGTCGTTGGGTTGGCACAGCGGTATGCGGCTGCCGAACGATCTGCTAGCTGCTGCTCGGGAACGTGAGCTGCTGTTGAAGGAACGGTTATCCATAGTGGTGGATGCAGATGCAAACGGAAGGATAAGTAAAAGCATTCAATCGACCGAGAGCGTTAACGACTCGGGCAATGTCTGCAACGAGGATGATAATTCTGAATCGATCGAACGGCTAGAACCGGAGCAGATTGATTTCAGTGAGCAAGTGTTGCTGAAAGCGGTAGAAATTGACCGTTTGATGGAGAAGAATGAACAACTGCGGGTGGAAAATGAGCGACTGTTGGCGGTGCAGGATGAGCTACAGGTTACGCAAAAGCTGTACACCGAAATGCTGCACATTACCAATGCATCGGAGAACGAGAAAGACCGACTATTGGTGCAGACGGTCGATCGGTTGCGGGACATCGAATCGGGAGTCTGTACGCTCCAAAGGAAAGTTGACTTTCTTAAAGCGGAAAATGATAATCTGCACAACTCATTGCGTCAGATCAAGAGCGAGCACCTTAATCTTCTGCACGAACTACGCCTGCAGCTGGCAACGAGGGGTAGCGAGTTAAAGCAACCCGAAGCGATTGATGCCGTCAAAGGCGATTCGTTCGATTCGCTTGACAGTGATCAGATAGAAAAATTGGAATGCGAGCTGATGCGCATGAAATCAGAGGCGACAAATATTTATAACATATTCTTGAAGAACATCCGGGAGGTAGATAAGGATCATTTGCTGGAGGTCGATTACAGCAAATTAAATCAACTATCCATAGTGGATAACAGTTTGGCAGTAGAGTTCGTCACCAAGGACGAATACAAGCGAATGAAAGATCGTTTGGATGGGTTGGAGCGTGAATTACAACGTGAACTAGTTAAAAGTGGCCATTTAGAGGAGTTGCTGAAGGTATCGAACGAACAGATTAGATCGCAGCAATCTCTCATCTCAAAGTATTCCGAGGAAGAAGTGAGCCTCCGCCATCTCGTAGTGGATCTGCAAAGCGCATCGAATGAAAAGTATTTACTCGCTCGTGCAAACAAGGAGTTGGAGTTGGGTAAGGGACGTTCAGTTGTGTAATTAAGCACTATTAAATAAGGGATTTTTGTTTTGCAGTGCGCGAGCAAGAGGAAAATTTAAAGCTAGAGAACAGCAAAATGAAACTAACGCTTCTTCAGAAACTGGAAGAACTGGACAACCTGAAACTGCGACATGACCAACAGAGGCAAGAATTTAGTGCTGAGCAAAGGGATAACCAGCTGAAAATAAGGTAAACGACGTGATGGTGTATGCCACTTAAAGAGAACGTTGAATCATTTATTTACCAACATTTTTATAACTGGCGAATTACAGATTTTTGAAGAAAAGCTTGCAGCTCTTAACGATAGGCCAACACTCATACCTACCGACCTCTGCCATTCCGGAATTTGTGAAGATGTACACTAAGGCTCTGGAATTGCGCGAGAGTCTAACAGAGGAGCAGAGGAAATATCAGCATCAAATGCGGGACGAAGAGTACGAACGAATATTTGCAAAACTGAAGGAGAATCTTGAGGGAAATCACATACAGGACAAAATAAATGTAGGTAGCTTTTTCAACGCCTGAAATGCAACACATTCAATGTCACTAACTATCAAAACATTTCAGTTAATTAAATACGAAAGTCAAAGTGAGTACTTAACTAGGCAGCTGATACTGTGTCAGGAGCAGGTTGATCAGCTGCAGAGGGAAAATAAGCAGCTAAGAATGAAGGAAATCGATTACACCAGACATTGGGATACGCTGGAATTACTGTTTGGCGAGGAAGCTCAACGATCGCGCCAAGATCGTGACAAGTATTTCGATAAAGCTGTGCAGGTTGCAGTCGGTGAGTAGTGTACACAAGCATAGGTGTAGGTCACAGTGCGTTTGCTGTATTAATGAATTTGATAACATTTCAGAAACATCATCCAAATGTATCAACACGATTCCAATCATTGAGGATACGCTGGGTGAGGGACCAAGAAGATGCTCATCTGGTGATACGATAAGCGATTTCGATGGTAGAAGCGAACATAGTCAAACGGGTGCGCAAGTTCATGAGCAGATGGCTGTGACTGTTCACACGGTAGCCCAGAGATCGCTGGAATCGCAACTGAAACAGGCAATGATGTTGGCTTCTACGAGAAGTGCGCTTCTACTAGAAGCCGAAAGTCGACTGACTGAATGCCAGGGAAGAATTAAGTTGCTCGAGAAATCCTTGGAGGAGAAAGAATCATTGCTAAAGGAACAAGCGCAGTCTCCGAGCGTTGCGAAGCACGATCGCGTTGAGGATAGCATTCTTAGTGTACGTTGAGTAGAGTTAATTCAAGTGAACTTACCGGGAGAGGTTTAGATCGCGCTTAATCGCTTAATATTTCCATGCCTTTTCTTTTCTAGACCACCATTGGTTCGCTGCAGAATTTGTTGCTAGAAAAGGACACGACATTGTCCAGATATCAGGAGTTGTTGAAATCAGAAAGAAGTGAGCACTCACAAGTGTATGATGAAAATATGGCTCAAATAAGAAATCTGAAGAAAAGGATCGATGATCTAGAGCAGAAGCTGTACGAGAAGCAGAAGGAATGCGACAACATCGCCACCCAGCTCAACGATATGAATCGGTTAAAAGCGCTGCAGGAAAGTGTACCGGAGAAGCCAAGATCTGCCGAGGACGAGGCGGCCACCGGGTCGTCAGACACCGGGGTAATCGTCTATACGGACAAAATCATTGAGAATATCTATGAGATTGACGAGAAAAAGGAGCGTGAAATTCAGGACCTAAATGTGCAGGTGAAGATGCTTGAGCGTAACGTACAGGAGCTGGAGAACGAACAGAAGCGCCTGCAGCTGCAACTTCGCGAGGCAAATACGCGCGAAAAAAAGAGCGAAAAGATGCTGCGGGAAAAAGAAATGGAGCTGGTATCGCTGAACGATCGGCTGACGAAGGAAACGCACGATCTGCGCGAGTTTACCGAAACAATCGCTAGCGCTCAAGAAATCGAGCAGCTGAAGGAGATGCTTGAAGAGAAGGACCGTCACATACAGGACCTCACGGAAACGTTATCGCAGTTTCACGAGGACCAGCGGAGCTTCATGAACGATACGTCGCTACATTCGGCTGAGCAGGTGTCGCAGCTGAGTGCGGACCTGAACCGCAGCGAGGCCAGCAATCGCGTGCTGAAAACGCAGATCGAAGCACTGAAGCGCCAGATCGTGAGCATACAGCAGCGCGAGAAGCAGTCGCGCGATCTGGTGAAGACGCTCAAGAACCAACTGATCAAGCGGCCCGTCATTGCGATGAAAGCGGACCGTATGTCCACGCCCCGGGAGGATCAGCTTGCGCGTCGCGTTCAGCAGCTCGAAACGGAGCTGCTCGACACGAAGGACGAGCTGCGCAAACAGACGGCGATAAACGAAAATCGGCGCGCAAAAACGGCGGCCGAGTTGGATCTGTGGAACAAGCAGAAGCGCTGGCAGCAGATGGCAGAGCGTTTAAAGGTACAGCTGAAGGAGCGGGAGGTGGAGTTGGAAAAGGTGAAAGTTCACTTCAACACCGCCAAAACGACGATCGCTCGGCTGGAGCGTGATCGGACACGGTTGAACAGTGCGGGCACGGGTTCGGGTGCTCCTGCGTCCCTGCTGGACAACAAGTACCAACCGTCGGGCTCGCCGGACCAGTACTGCAGCACGGACAGTACGGAATCTGAGGATACCAGCACGATCACGACGCAAATGTTCACGCAAAACAGTAAGGAAATCATTGAAGCGCTCAAGAGCCGCATCGAATCACAGCAGCGAAGAATTATTGCGATGGAACTTGATAGAAAGGTAAGGGGGCACGATCAAAGGGTCACATGTAGAAGGTCACTATAAATCACTCGGATTTTTTTTACGCGCAGGGTTCCAATACGGTGGCACATGAGCTGGAAAAGATGCAAGAGAAGCTTTGCAACATGGAGGCGCAGAATGTACGGCTGGAAGCGAAAACGTTGCAGCTCCAGCTCGACAACGACATGCTGCGGCAGAGTGACGAATCCGAGAGGCTGAAGCGGCAAATCAAGCATCTCGAAGAGTGAGTTTATTGGTTATTTAACGATAGTTTAGAATATTGCATTCGAATATTTGCCGTTTGTGCAATGAATGATCATTACATTCTAGCAAACGTCTCATCTTGCTATCATCATCGGAACCGCTCTGGGCGGTGGAATGATGGTAATTAAATTAAACGCTTGATACGAGACGAGTTTTACTGGGGGTTTCCCAGAGCGTTAGTAACATACGTACGTTATGTATGTACTCGATTGTCGTGCTGTTGATAACTACTAGTGGTTAATGGTTCTGTATTTTCGTTCGTTTTTCCCTTGTCATGTTTGTGCAAGGTATGTGATCGCTTTGAAGGAAGAAATCGCCAAAGCAACGGCCGGATGTCCAGAGTCTATCAATTTCGAGAATCTCTGCGTGCGTTGCAGCCGGCGAAGCGGCACGAACGACCTAGCGGAGCGGAATGCTAATCTCGAGCAAACCGTACTCACCCTGAAGCGCATGATCGAGAAGCTTCGGGCGGAGAACAAGCATCTGAAAGAGCATCGCAATCGCGAACGGGCGGCCAGTGCGGAATCGCTTGCCAACCTGTCGAATGAAACGATCGCCAAGGAGCTGTACGATCGGCTGAAGAAGGAGCACGAAAAGTTGCAGCAAAATCTCACCGACGCGCTCAACAAAGTGTCCGTGCAGCAGGTGGAAATAGAGCTGCTGTCGAGCGTCACGTGCACCCGGTGCAAGGTGAGTGCGGCGGCAGCGGGGTCCGGCGGACCGAACCGCGCTGATCCGGCGACCGGAGCAGACGAAGAGTTGAGGGACAAGCTGGAGAAGAAAAGTCAGCTGCTGGAGAAGGCTAAAATTTTGCTGCAGCGTGCCGCGGCAAAGGAGCGATATCTGAAGGAGCAAATCGATCTGCTGCGCCGCAAATGCTCCGATCTGCAGAATGTACCGGTAATAGACGAAATTAGCGAGTAGAGGGGGAAGGTGACTGGTTGTTTCGGATTTTTTTTGTACGTCTATTTAGTGCTGCTCATAAGAAAGTATAGAAATTAAGTTAACAGAACAATTTTAAATCATTCGATAAAATATAATATGGTAAAGAAAATACGGTTCACTTACAAAACAGTGGTGCTTTCTCGTATGCCGTTGGCCGATTACGGGTGCTGTATTTAAACATAAGTTAAAGGCAAATGCCATGCAGATGATGCCGAATACACGAGGGAGTGTTTAATTGAAGAAGGCCACTCAAATAGTTGCATCGTCGCACAGGCAGGATGCTGCGCCAAAGCCGCTTAGGTCGTTTTGACGGAGGCAGGAATCTTGGGCAGGCCGAACTCGTCCACCAGTATGCCGTCCTTGTTGGTGACGCTATCCGCACCCGGTTCCTTGTCCGGTGCTTCCGGCGCTTTCACCACATCGTCCAGGTAGCTGGCATCGTCGTCGAGGGCAATCTCGTCGCCGAGCGCATCCAGCTCGGCCTGCAGCTCATCATCGTCCAGCTCGGGCATGCCGTACGTACGGCCCATCGCTTCCTGCACTTCGTCCGCCTGCTCCAGCATGTCCGCCATGTCGTCCTGTATGTCCTCGATCTCCTCGATGTTGATCTTTTTGAACTCTTTCTTCATCGACTTCATGCCGTCCTTCATGGCGCTCACCGTTGCCTGCGTGTCCTTCAGCGTCTGGTGCGCAAAGTTGGCCTGCTCCATGTTGAACGACTGGTTCCGCAAGTTCTCTACCTGGCTTTCGTACTGTTTGCGCTGCTTCAGCACCCGCATCGCTTTCTGCTTGACGGCGTTCTTGGCCGGCCCCTCGCGCATCTTGGCCATCTGGTCCTTGTATTTGCGCAGCTCATTGTCCAACGTTTTGATCTTTCCCTCGATTGCTTCCGCCCGTGCATCGACCTGGATGGGTAAGAGAGGAGATGATAGGGAATGCCCGAGCGGTGAGTCATCGGTCGGGACTGTCTGCTGCTAATCTGATTCTTACCCCGCTGATACAATCACTGATGCTTGGGCCCGGTTCTTTGGGTTTCGATTTACCGAACAAACGGTTCATCGTTACACTACGTACGCAGAGCGAATTAATCAAGAAAGGATTAGTTTTTCACCGTGATTTGTTGCTCGTCTTTGCGTGTAGCAAGGTTGTTTGTTTGTGTTTCTGCGATTTTTGAAGAAACGGCAGGTTGGATCATTGAGAATCTTTTTCGAGCCAATGAATTGACATGCTCGTTTGACAGTTTGGTGCGCAGTTGTTTTGTTCTTTTCTGGGAGGGAATGTTGTGGTGTACAAGAGAGTGTACACGTGTGTGAAAGTTTTATATAAATTTGGCAAAACAAATCATGCCCACAGGCACATCAATTTGTTCTTGTCATCTGAATATATCATGTAAACGGGAGGCCTCTTCTCTTCTTCCTCTTTGCATTGAGCCGACTTGAAAGAAAGCTGATTTCTCAAACGTCAATCAGTTGTCATACTGCTTCCCGGTGAAAATGCTATACCAATCAATTGCTATAAACCATTTGAATTTACACATGGTTGGACGGTTACTGGCGTTTGGTTATTTTTTCAATTTTGGAATAGTGCGATAATGTGCAACATAAGGGAGATTTCAATGTTGGCTTGTTGTATGATCCAATTGCACACAACTCGTAAGAGCTTCAGCTTTTTGGATACAATTTACAAAATAACGTTTATATTGAGTCATTTTTTTCTTTAGTTTCCGCTTAGCCGTTCAGTAACATATTTGCTATAAGAACCTTCCCATGGAGTCATGGTGACGTGTGTCTAAATTTTCGCTGGTCGGTACTTACTGTTAGCTCTGGAGCCACTCTTATTTTTAATTTACGAGGAACGGTCCGAAGCCACTTGCCAACTCAACTCTTTAAATTTGTCTGCCCCGTCTAATACATTCCAACAAAATCAAGTAATACGTGAATCACATTATCGTAGCACTTTCGGTCAGTCGAATCTAATAAACGTGACGGGAGTCGCCTTCAGTCAAAGTTTATAGTCTGAATGAGTTTAGTATGCCCTAGTCCGCGTTCAGTGAGCGTTTACGTGTGCGAAAATCAAATTTATCGCAATGTCACGTCAGCTTGTAAGCACTTATTTCACTAATACTATTTCTATGTCCGACGAACAAACTCAATAAATATAGAAATAAACAAATTTTCTAATATAATACAAGCTTTGCGATTTTGATCGCAGGATTGCACCACCACCTTTTTATCGATCTATTCCAGAGGTCGGCTAACTGTTGGACCAAAAGAGCCAAATTCTACAAAAATGTTCGTAGACTTCTTCGTCAAAGAGCCGCACTTTGCCGATCGCTGATCTATCCTATCGTTAGCACAGAAGTTTGGTCTCGAGCACACTTTCAGCATTAGTCATGGCATTGATTCACGATGAATCGCAAAAGTGTCCCACGGTCCTGTAAATTCACTTACCAGGTGCATAATGAACATATCTTCTTTTTCTGCTTCTTCTTTGGCACAACAACCATTGTCGATCAAGGTCTGCTTGTACCCACTAGTGAAGTGAGCTTGGCTTTCAGTGACTTATTGTTACCATAGCAG
>AXCO02005811.1:0-17590 GCA_000473525.2 Anopheles melas | reverse complement strand
TATATCCAGAATTTGGAAACACGCAACACGCCGCAAAAGATCCAATATTATCGAAGTCTAGGACATTTCATAATTTAACCCTGTACGAGCACTTCGAATTTAACACTAACGTAACAGCTTTCAGGGAACGCTTGCGCTTTGTAACGTGACACACAGATTAAAAAAATCACACAACGTATATTAGTAACGAACGATACTTGTCTTTTATAACTTGGCCTGGTTAAGCCGTTATCCGGCGAACTTTGTACACCATAAATATCTAATTATCTAAATTAGTACCACGCTGTCGGGTACTAAGTCTTTGCTATAGCAAGACGGTCTGGTTGGGATACGCTACCGTCTGACCTAGTAGGAGCATCTATAAAATACACTACCGAGCGCAACAAATGAGCATATATATATATATATATATATATATATATATATATATATATATATATATATATATATATATATATATATTATCCATCAAATTTGTCGTAGGGCATCGCTAGGCTTGGAATAATCTATTGTTATATGAATTCACTAAAACGGTTTTTGGCACTATTTCAAATAGTTTGGAAATCTTGAAACCTAGTACCTGCCAGCTAATTTCGATCATTCAGATCATGTTCAGATGTTCAGATCATCAACGAAATAAAAAATAATTCAAAAATATCCTCAAACAACACGCAAATCTTCATTGGAAACCTTATCTTTACTTTATATATTTATCTTTACTCATCAAAATGTCAGTTAACGTAAATTCCCATTCTTTACTGCACTTTCAAACTAATACACATTAAAAATAAACATTAGGTCATTCGTTTTATCTTAAAAGCTTCAAACTAAACTCATTTGATATAGCTTGTCAAACCACATTGAACGTATGCTTCCCTGTGCACATCCTACTCCACAACCCCCACAAAACGAAACGACACATTTTATAATCCCTTGAACAGCGCAGGCCGTGCCCTACAGGTGCAATCTTATTTTGTTGTGGCTGATTTTGTGTCCGGATTGTCTAATCGCTAAGCTACTAGACGCCGAGCTACCCATTAATTACCCGCCCTGCAACCCAGTCATAACAGCGATTAGCGAAAATGCCAAAGATGGCTCATATTTTGTGTGTTGGTATTATTTGTTATTGCCCACCACCCCTTGGGGGCGTGCATCATTTATGCTAATCGACCGATTACTATTTGTCTCTCAGTTGTATATATGCTCTCCGGTCCGGGTTGCTGCCCGCTCGCTACTAACAGTGGTGACACAGATACAGAAGAAGAAAAAAATAATAAGTACGAGCTAATTAAAGATCAACGATCAGGATCGATACACACTGCGGACACTGCGCGAGGGCGTTTGCGCTAAAATACGCATAAGGTCACACATTCGGGCTCGCGCAAGTGGCTTCCTGCGTAGCTTACGTACGTACTACGCCAGCGAAAGATGGAGTGGAGCTTTACGCGTTGCCATGGGAAGAGAGCAGTGCCGCATCCTCGCGCAGCTAGATTGCTTTGACATTTGGTTGCATTTGAAAAATTACACGATCGTTAGCATATTTCATTTGAAACTGTTACATTGAATAGGTGGTGTTTCAAATGTACTCCCCTTCAATATTACATTTAATGTTAAAAAATAGTGTTTTAAATTGTACACAGTTTTGTGAAGTGTCCATGCTTCAGCTATGATTTATACCACTCGTTAGAACGGTGAAACAATTTAAATTAGAATTAATAACACCCCTATCAGAGGCCCTTCCTCACCCTTAAGGCCATGGTAGTATCATCAATCATTTCCTCCTCATTTGTTGCCCGATCCCACCCCGTCCGGTGCAGTGGCGCACTGGCAGCCGGTAACGATCATCCTCCAACCCAGGAATACCGGCGCGAGCAGCATAATCGATACTCCTGCCGTTTACTGGTAAAACAAAATGCTTGCCCCCTTCCCCCTCCCTCTTTCACCCACGCTGCTGATAATGTGCGGCTAATTATTTGGTGAACTATTAATCGAATGTACATTAACCGCCGTCTGCGGATGATGAATGAACCACGATCTGCGGTGCATACCGTCACAAATCCATGCACGGTGAGTGTGAAAAGTCATCCCGCCGTGTGCAAGTGTAATAATGTAAATAAACCAAAGCATTAGTTTAAATTATCGCCACAGCCAGCATGGAGCGGTGTGGCAATAGGCCACCGCCATGACTGCGCTCACTGTGGCTGTGGTCTTTTCGGACACCGGCGGTCCGAATGTGATGTGGATGCCGGGCAGATGCTGTTGGTTGGTGGTTGGTGGAAAAGCCTCACACCGATACGGCTCGATCGTACGGTTCACTTTAACCTTTCCCGTAGGTTTATCGCAGCCGGTGCAGTGCTGCGGTGCGCTCGGATCATGGTCCGCTAATAAGTATTAGAATAAAGATCTCCTCCTTCTCCGTGGCATTGAATATTTCAAACCCATCCAATAGCCTACGGAAACGTCACACGGATGAGCGCGGACGGCTCAGTGTACCGCGGGGTGCACAATCCCTTCCGAGGTAGATTGCAACTGCACACCGACGCTTCCCACCTATATAAAGCTTACCAATTAGCGTAATTTTCATTCAGTGTTGAACAAACAGTTCAGTAGTAACAAGTGGCATAGCTCAGCTAGCTCACCAGTGTCAATTTATCCGATCCACTGTAACACCCACCTACGATCAACGAAAATGTTCAAGTTTGTGCTGATCAGTGCGCTGCTGGTGGCCGCCGTCTGTGCCGCACCGGCCGACAACAGCAAGCCGGGCCAGCAGGGCCGCACCGATGGGCTGGATCAGGCCGAGTCGGCCTGGAACAACAACCCGAACGCCTGGAACGCCGGACAGAACACGTGGGGCCGCGATCAGGCCGCCTGGAACCATCCCAGCTCGTGGAACCATGGCAGCGCGTGGAACCACCCGAACGCCTGGAACCGTGGCTATAACAACCGTAATGACATGGCCGCTGGCCGCCGCGCAGGTTTGCTACAGGACTGTGGACCGATGTTAAAGTGGTGTGTTTCTCTCTCTCTCTACCAACTTGTCTCTTCGTCAGGATACGATCCCGCCAACCGTTGGGGTGCCGGTGCTGACCAGTGGAACCGCTATGGAGCCGCTGGCGCTGGCTACAACAGCTGGGCTGGACGTGGTGCCGCCGCAGGATGGCCCGCCGGTGCCGCTGGAAACCGCTGGAACGCATGGTA
The DNA here is from genome assembly GCA_000473525.2 of Anopheles melas. Classification (NCBI taxonomy): domain Eukaryota; kingdom Metazoa; phylum Arthropoda; class Insecta; order Diptera; family Culicidae; genus Anopheles; species Anopheles melas. Next base: position 14,389 of record AXCO02005811.1, on the reverse strand, counting down.
AAGCGGCATAGCAGATGTTGAGTGCCGATTCGCCGATCCCTTTGACACAGATATTGGGCCAGTTTTGTAGGACGGAACGTCGATGTGTATCATACTTAAGTTTTCTTCTTCTTTGTATTCACATTTCAAATAAAGTTTACTGTGTGCACCATACAAGGGCGTTTTTTGTTTGAATATGTGTTCTAATAACCATTGGAGTTAGATTTAGAGTTTGGCGCCTGAAAGTATGCAATTGGCTTGTCATGTTCAAATGGGACCACCGAGCGATTGTTGAAGAGAGATAGAGCATCTAAAGCGCCTAAAAGTATGCAAATGTTTTAATAAATTCAAATCAAGCTCTGGAAAGATCTCAACCGCATTGACTATGCCACATGTTAATTGTGGTATTTAAGTCCTTTAAACCTTTTCGTCTAATTTTCAGCGATTTCTTATAAACACAGTCTACACGGAGTTTGAAACCATGACGTGCATGAGTCGTAAGAATTACCATGGGACCGGTCAAACAGGTCAAATATGAACCTATTGAATGAGACTCTTTACTTTGTAAAAAGTTTCCCTAACTGACTTTTTAACTCATAGCTCATTGATACAGTCATCAAACGCAGGATGTTATAGTTTTTGGATGATTCTGGGAAGCTTGAACCGACTGACATAGAGTATTTCACCACATTAAAAGAAGAAATTAAAGTTCATATTTTGCACCTAGTTAAGTCCTTTTGCTAGCATTTTATTGACATTTTTAATCAACAATGCAAATAGCTTGGCACAGGATGCGCCAAACTATTGAATCTTCATATCTATGGTCATTCGTGAGATTAATAAACATGCCCATGTCTTTCGTGAGATTAATAAACTACACTGTGAGCAGAACTTTTGGCATAGCTATGCGCTTGGTGGCCACCATAGCCACCATGCACTATCACATCTGCGCTCTCCTCGTAGGCTGCCGGCGAGTAAACAATCGATACGCCTCCAGCGTGTGAGGACGCGTGTGCTTTTGCGGATGCCGTTGAATAGGGAGCTCCACTAGCCAGCTGTATGCAGAGCAAGATGAATGCAGAAATGAGCTGAGGGATGAAAGAAAATAGCGAAAATTATATTCAAAACAGTTTTCAGAAGTTAGATCGTTTGAATACAGTAACCATCTCACGTTACACTTACCAGAATAATCTTCATGTTGGCAGGAGTCGTACGATTGAACGTAGGATCGAACCGGAATGATGCTAGAAGCAAAGTGAATCTGTGCCGCGAATTTGTTCGCTTTTATATCGTGCAAAAATTCGAAAACCCTGGAAATTTCCAAAATGTGCTAAACTAAAATTATCAAACCAGATTTTCGCATTCCCATTGCAGGGTTGCTTACTCTATCTTACTCCATTCGTATTTCCGTCCCATTTTTCTTGTAACATAAAAGGATATGGTTCAAACGATCCCATGGTTCTGGTCTCTCTTTGACATTTTAATAGTCTGTGGCACTTTTTTGACTTCAGCTCTTCCTTGGTATCCTTCGGTTTTCTGTACTAATATTCTGTTCAATCTTCTTCCCTTCCTCCTTTCTAGATGCAGGCACTGTGGTAATTTATGTTTTATGCCAGGTTAAATCAATAAACTTCCCATGTGTACAGTCGTCAACTCAAATGACTCAGTAACATGCCCGTCATGCGTTCAAGCCTAGAGTGGACCGTCCCCCCGTAGCAAGGATTGACTATCCGGCTGCGTGGTAAGGAATTAAGTCACCAATTAGAATAAATTACGCCAAATAGCAGAATAATAAGTAGAAGAAGAAGAACAATAGACAATAACCATTGTCACACCATCATGTAAGATCATCAGTCTTGATTTCGTTATGACATGTTGCGACATATCACGACAGAACGGATGCCATTGGGACAAGATACAGTGAGAAACCCTGCAAAACGAGCTCAACTTTTTTGTTGTCAAGATAAATTACGGTTAAAAGCCCCTTCTAAGCAACCAAGATAGACTGATGAACTTGAGTGGCACCGTAAGCGACGAACGTTTTATTCTCCTAACACTTTTTCTGTGTATCCACGCATTTTCCAACCTGTCCATCTCGCCGAAAAAAAAAACACGGTAAAATAACGTCAAAAAAAGAAAAAGCACTCAGATGAACCACAAACGTACACCCCCCACAAACGGGCCTTTTGGATGCGATCGACGCTACTGCCAGATCACTTTCATTCCGGCAGAAATCGCTTGGCTGGCTTTTGCATGGAGCGATAACAAGTACAAGAAGCAACGGGCACGGCACGGTGATAATTCTATCACTCAGGAGGTCCGAAATGTTTGCTATTTTAGCAAACGAAAGTAATAAAACAGAACCGGTCTAACCGGTTTTGGCTGAGCTGGTTAGCTTACATTTTTTGTTGTTTGTTATGTACAGACAGCATCCAAAATCTTGTTCTTATAGGAGGGTTCTTACGCAGACGCTCGTTCTTGATTTCTTATCTTCCGTAGGAGGAAGAAGAGGGAAGCGCAATCAACGCATCGTCAGAAGAGGGAAGCGCAATTCCGACCGGCTTATTTTCCGGTAATCTGTTCAGCGTTGTAATTAGGCACCAACGCTATGCCAGGGGCTCTGTATATGTTTGGCAGCCTCACTGCCCAAGCAGAGGTTGTTTTCTGCATGTCATGCCATTTTTACGATCTCAACGTAAACGATCTCATTAAACGTAAGAACAGTGCATTGGATTGCATGTTTATTGCCTGGAAGAGGCGGACGCGTAGTAGTGCTTTCTGCTTGCGTCATTTAATGTTATCATTGCCCTTTCGTAAGATCGATCCTCAGCAGGCTTGCTTACACCTCCTTCAAAAATGGGTAAAAATTTAAAATACAAATAAATTTGTTTACCAATATTTCAAACAAGACCCTTCCAAAACACCCTCCATGGTCAAGATCGATCCTCGGAAAGCTTGCTTATAATTCCTTCAAAAATAGGTAAAAACTTCAATACAAATATGATCAAACACGATATTTCAATACGATATTTCAAACACGACCCTTCCAAAACAGTCTCCCTGGTCATGTCAGCTTTAGCAAAGGTATTCTCATCCCCTGTTTGTAAACCGTTCGTGCAAGGTCAAACATTGGTAAACAAAGATCAAGCTACGGCGTTTTTTGCGTAGCGCGCAAGATCATCCGCCGGTGCGATCGTAGCACGCCGGCACAATCTCATTAAAATGTTAGAAACACACGGACACACACACACACACACACAAACACATAAAACGAAACACAAAACACGATATCATATGTACACTCAAATCACAATTTATTTTATCCCTTAGAAAACACACCAAACCTAAACTTTACTCATTCAGTAGCCGTGAGACTTGTATCCGCCATGACCATGCTGTTGGCCGTGTCCGTGACCACCGACCTGGCCGTGTCCTCCGAAGCCCTGGCCGTGTCCTCCATGCTGGCCACCACCTCCGTGCACGTTCTTCTGTCCATGGCCGCCGCCAAAGCCTCCGTGCTGGCCACCGCCAAAGCCTCCCTGGTGTCCACCGCCAAAGCCTCCGTGCTGGCCACCGCCATTGTGTCCCTGGCCACCAAATCCACCATGTCCGTGTCCATCATTGTGGCCACCGTGTCCACCTATTAGATAGGGAGCGATAGCAAAGGAGAGCAAATAATGTTACGTTTGTTTTGTCAGGTTCATCCACTGGATTGCTTCTGCAGCAAGTCATTTGAAGTCTGTTTCTGATCTCAACTTTACACCGCTAGTGTTTCTACACTATAATTATTTCGTTGTTTTCGCGTTCTAGCGGCTCCAACCACACCGACACCAATAATTACCTTGTGCGCTAACCATCGCGACGATGGCGATCACCAGAAACAGGGAAGACATCTAGAAATTGGAGTAAAAAGCGAAGAACGACAACACGTTAGAGATCACAATCCTTTCACTGGGAGAATAAAAACACGGTCCAAGATTCCTCCTTCATCTTCACACACAGCATCACACAACGTACCAGAAACTTTGCCATCTTATGCTTTCACACGACCTTCGTTCAAACTGCTCCAAAATGTATTAACAGACGCGTTCGCTTGTTCGCTACTGATCGCTCTCCGGAAGATTGTGCGTTCTTTTATAGTTCTCGCCCGACCCAGGGCTCGGTTCGGCCGGTCGCAGGTTCACATCGGGCATCATCAATGACTTCATTTCGGCAGCAGCAGCAGCAGCAGATGCAGGGCTCGCCCATCGGGCAGCAAGGTTGTGTTGGTTGCCACTTCCTCCCGCGCGGGCTTGGGCCTTGGGTTCGTAGAGGATCAACCAGTTCATCATCATAACCAGCACAATCTTATACGATTACACGCAATCAAACCCCCGATGAGGAGGCCGAATGGTTTGGTGGAACAAGGATGACAACACACACACACACACACAGGGCATTGCTTGGGACGGACAAACAACTTCGGAGGTTTCTAGTTCGGAGTGGGTTCTTCCCAGCCCCGGGCAAATAGAGTCTCAAAAAACCAAGCAAAAACATAAAAATAGAATGGATCGGTGGGGGATGGAAACACGATCATTCGAACAATTGAAATGAATGAAATAAACAAGAAAACAGTAAAACAGATGCAAAAATCCTTATCAACACTTCACAAACGCGTTTTTAAGTGCGTTGATGGCTGAGCGGGGAAGAGGACGTTTTGTGCGGTATAGAATACGGTGGCAATAGACTCTGCCGTGTCACTGGTTGCGATTAGAATGTTTTGCCTTTCGGGTGCATGTGTTGTGGCTGTATGGTGGGTAAGACAGTTGTTTACAAATACGCTAAACATGGTGGCACATTTCGCCACAAATATGTCTTACGCAATAAGATTTTATCAACGGTCTTTCAGCGGCGTTTGCATTTACAAGCTACAGTTCTTTTTTAATTGTATTGTGTTCTGAACACATAGTGCAACACAATTCCTCTGAGTCATCAACAACTATGTCCTTGGTTGTGCTTGTGTCCAGGATCAATCTAGTGAGTAATACACATGTTTGAGATTTTCCACTGTTTGGTAGGTAAAAAATGTTCACTTTGGAAACTGTCGCACATATGTTTGTATGGGGTTTAATTTCTACAATTTCTTCAACCAAATTACGCACTGTTGATCTTAAATTAATCTCATTGTAAAATTATAATCTATTCCATCTCATCTCATTACAAAATCCGGACAATGTTCACGTAGTAAAGATTGTCTATTCAGTTTGTTAATAGATGGTAATTACATCAAGCCTCTATAGTCCGATATGATAGCGTAGATTGTTACATCAAACGAGAAGAAATTACTCTAAATTTAAATTATTTTTTGTACGCAGTTTATTTCTATTTCTAAAAGGTATTCGCGTTTGTTTGCTGAGGATGTGCTGGACGGAAAAGGCTTTCGATTTGTTCACTCTAGATAGCAGGCAACAGGTTTTGAGAGAAATCCTACAGTTACAATTGGCGCTCGTTCGAGCATAATAATGATCAATAGCGTAATGGTCGTGGTCGTAATCTTACATGAAACTATGTAAGGAATTCGGAAATGATACATTAAAAATAGAAGCAGAAAAAGTTGAAGATGATCATATCTTCAAAAAAGTATCGAGTTCAGGATAGACATCGGTTGAAAAATTGGATATTAAATACAGTAAGCGGTATTGTTGATGACTTTAAAGTATTCGATTGCATACCTTTAGGCGCTTAGCAACGCTGGCAAACGACGAGATGGTTTTGGCCCAGCAAATACAAAGTTTTTTCTTGAAACGTCTCACACAGGCTCATTCCAATTTGTGTTGTAGTTTAACACTGAGTAAGTTTATTATTAAGGTTCGGTTAATTTACTGCTGAAAGACAGATAAAGGTATCCTGTTTAGATGGACACCCCGATTCAGACAATACAAATGCTTGGAGAAGTGAAGTGTTTAAGGAAAAAATGAATCAATATTCAATAAATCCATCATTTTGACCTGCGCAGTCATCCTGGCCTATATATGCTTCCAAAACGTATTAGTACCACACAATCGGATAGTTATTCCTTGCCAACGGTGGTCTGGACAGTCTGGTTTGGTATGTATTAATAAAAAAACAGTAAATAAAACGGTGATTGAACGTAAATCATCATATCTGCTAAATGATAGTTGTTTTTTAGTATGCTCAACGAGAAAACAGAACTAAGGAACTAAGTTTTTGTCGAAACTGTAGTTTATTGCATTCTCTCTATCACATTTCTCATCTCTGAGACGTGATGCTCGGTCTAAAATTAAAGTAATAGTTTCCATCCATAATCAATTCCTGTAATCTGGTTTGATGATCAACGAATACGGGAATAGATCGTACATTCATCAAGAAATAATCAAAGATTGTGTCAGATGTAATTACGAAATATAAAAAAAAATGAACAATAATCCCTTGGTTTGGTACATTTTTAAATACTTTTTATTTTATTTGAATGTTCAAATGCCTTGAAAAAATAAGCAAAGAAGATTTCTCTTTACAGCGTGATCACATTTCCCCTAGTGTCCGTGCCCATCCTGATGCCCGTGATCCGATCCGTGCGAGTGACCATGATCATGATCGTGATTGTGATGTCCCGCAGCATGATCCTTTCCATGTTTATGTGCATGATCGCATTTCTTGCCATCCCTTCCGTGGCCATGGTGTGCATCCGATCCGTGGTGTTCTGAATGTTTTTGGTGATCGTCGTGAACACCGTGTTCACCACCATGGTCGGCTTGCACGGCGACAATCGCCACGATGACAAAGATCGCCAACAAAATGGGTCCCTAAAAAAAGACGACAAAAAAACACGATGAAAATCACACTGTTCACTGTCACTGAGGATCGTCGTCTTTCCAGAGTTCGGATCGAACAATGTACACCGGCAACCTACCCATTTAGCCATGATGGCAATGTTAAGCTATACTTCGCTTCACTCACAAAACTGTACTGAGCTATTTACTGTGCAGCGTCTCCGGCCGGACTGGTCAGTTTCCTGAGACCGCTGCACTGAATGCCTTCTTATATAGTGATCAAGCTGCGCGCACTGGCTAGTTGTAGTTTGCAATGCAGCTAACGCTTTGCATTATCTCAAGCGTTGATTGGTATTCGAAAAACGGTGCAGCAAATCAAAACAACAAACATCGTGCGGTAGGGGAATTTTTGTTTTGCCGGAAGACGATGTGGGATTCACCGAGACGATTAATTGCTTCTCAAAGGCTAATGTTTGCAAAGGATTTTCCGGAGTAGTTTACGATTTTTTTTTGTGTAAGTAAAGTTTAGTACAAAACGTAAAATATACACAATGACAAGCATATTGATAGCGGCCTCCAAAAATATTCCAATTGTTCGACCCGATCGCACCGCGTTCAGCTGTGAGCCGCTCCATGGAAGGTAGACATAATCAAGGCATATGATGCTGGAGGTCAACTGTTATCAAAGCTGGGTCCAGTTCCAGTTCCATTGGGGGGCATCCCGTAATGGTTTGTAATCATTTTCACATACTTTTGCCTTTGACTCTGCCTTTGGTCGGCCAACCTCATATGGATGTGTGAGTGTGATCAGTGCGTGAGTAATCAAACTGTAAAACAGACTGCGTGTTAGGTTAATTACGTGCGATGCTGAAGGGTAGGCAGATGTGCTGTAGTTGAATTAGCTTAGATTAAATCACAGAATTGAATTTACAAATGATTGGACTTAGTGTATGGATGTTGGATGACTGATCATGACTTCCAGACTTTTGTATCTCCAATATCTTATGGAAGATGTTACATGCAAACTAAGGGTAAATATCAGATTGATCAGTGTTCCTCTTAACTTAACAACATATTGGTGTACCAGCTCTGATCAACGATCGATCACGCACGATCAGTCGCTGTGTTCTATTTTTAATTCATTAAATAAAAGGTTAACAATCGCCTCATTAGCCAAATCTGCACGTGCAGCAACTGGAGCAAAAGTGATCGATCGATCGATCGATAAATTCATTTTTTTACTCACCGAGTTCATGCCAAACTATCGCTCACTCAACGATCGATGATCAGAACAGGTACCATTGTTGATATGATCGAAAGACTTAAGAGAACCTATCAATGTTCGGATGGTACCTGGCACTACAGATGTCTCACATACAACACCCATCCGTTATTCCAAAATCCAAATCATTTACTTTATTATAAAGTTCATGCAATCCTTTCTGGCAGTGGAGGAAAGATTGAAGGATAACGTGCTTATATACAAACGCTCCGGCTGCTCTCCATCGCAGAGCTATAATACTGATCGCCTTTAATTCGCCTTGCCTTCACCACTGTTCCAGACCTGATCGGCCGTCGCATTTTGCGGGATCGTCACATTATGCCCCACCAGCCAGGGATCGAAGCGCTTCAGCTCCTTGATGAAGTCACCGTACGCTGGATCGGAGCTGGTCGATGTCGTTTCCGGTACCTTATCCTCGATCTGCTCACCGAATGTCTTCTCGCTGCTGATTAGCGTTCCGTCCGGTTTGTCCTCGCGCTTGAACACCGCATGCCCGTCCCGCTGGCCGGTAACGTAGGGGTCGAATCGTGTCAGCACACGAATGTACTCGTTATACTCCGGGATCGCTTCACTGCCCTGGGGCACGGGGTCATCAAACTGGGCCAGCGACAGTTGGCGAACCGGGCGCAGTTGCGCAAAGTTCGGCACATTAGGGGGCAGATCCTGATGCAGCGCATCGGTGACCGGGTCGGCCGGGATTGGGACCTTCTTTCCGGTGACCCAATCGTCGAAGCGTGTCAGAAACTCGGCATACTCCTTAAACTGCTGATTGTTCTCGTTGTCGGGGACGCGATCGTTGAACGCACCGTTCGGGTACTCGGCCACCGGTTGCCCGGACTGTGGTGCCGCTGTACAAAGCCCCACCGCCAGCAGGGACACGGCGATCGTACACACCTAAAACACACAATGTATGGCAAAAACACACAGGTTTAATAGAGATGTATGATTTGTAAGCACTTTGTAAGCTGTTTGACAAACACGCTCGATGACACAATCTTCACCAAGCAGCAAGCATTTTGCATAAACCGGGGAGTGTTAATTACATTATGGGAAACGTTTGCACAACAAAACGATAGAAAGCAACACTTGTTTGCTTGCGTTTGACTTCCTCTGTTTTTTTTTCTTATTCATTTGACAAATCCTTTCTCCATTAGCATTGCTTGCATAAGTAATTTAGCGTTTAGTAAGCGTCCTAAAAGTGCTCCTCTACTAAACCACTCAGGTGGTAAGATGCAGCCACCTTGTCGTGTTAATGCAGTCGTGCCGATGATGCGCATGATCACTTTTTTGCATTTCACGCGATCGAGGTTCGTGAGGAGTTTTCTCGAGCCTCTAGAAACTTCGCTGAAAGTGTCCTGCAGGTTAAATGGTGTCAGTGTATGCAGGTAAAAGGAGGAAATTGTTGAACAAACATTGAGATGAGCAATGATCACGATTTTCCAAGAGTTTCACGACCGTTTACCGTTCGTGAGATTCATGTGATGTGCTTAATGGAAGATATTAGCAAAAAATAGGACAAGATCATCGTGTGTGATTGTGTATTTCATTTTAAGATCCTTTTGCCGCTTTGGCTATGAAGCATCCAGTGACATTCAGATCTAACTTTTTCCAAATACTATCGTTCAAAATATGACTAGATCATCAACGATCGTATATCCCACTTTAAGTGAAATGGTACTCTGATATTGACGCATCCAGAGGCATTAAAATCTAACTTCCAAAGTATAACAAGATCATCATCGATCGTACATCCTACATTAAGAGACATTAAACTCGGACATGGAAGCATCCAGAGGCATTAAAATCTATCGTTTTTCAAACAACATCATCTAAAATATGATACGATCATCATTGATCGTAAATCCGCTTTTTAAGAGAAATTCAACTCTTATATTGAAGTAACCGGCGGCAATAAAATCTACCTTTTTCAAATAATATCATCCAAAGTATGACTAGATCATCAACGATCGTATATCCCACTATAAAAGAAATTCAACGTCTGACATTGAAGTATTCGGGGGCATTAAAATCTATCTTTTTCAAAAATCAAAACAAAAAAACTTCCAAAGCCTGAACAGATCATCACCGATCGTATATCCCACTCCTATATAGCATTGCAACACTGGACTGCTTAGTAGCCAAATTCCCCACAGCAGTGAAAACTACAACCCAAGGCAGGAATGCGTTTCATAACGTGCACGGCTGCACTTTCACTTTGTTTGCGAAAACGTAGCTCTCGTCGTGCAAAATTCGAGAAGAAAACAGATCCCATTTGTACGCGCCTGCAAAACCCTGCCCGAAGCAGCAGGTGACGTACCGTCCACCGTACGGCACTGTATGGAAATGCCCTTGAATGCCGCATTTGCCGCAGTTGTTAGCACTCACAGCACTGGGCCCGTAAGCGGTTAAGCAATTGCCGCCGGCTGCCAAAACCCCGATCAGCAATTAACGGCAGAACGCTAACCGGAATGTTGATGAAGGATAGAAAGAAGGTTTCCTCCCATGTTTTGTCACATTCCAAAAAGCCCCTAGGGGGGTTCGATACTACTCCAATACAAGTTCTAGCGATGAACAGCATGATGATCATCATTATCGTATAAATTGCAAACTTAACTCCCGTACCGATCAAATTTCACCGCTCTGTGGATAGCAGAGCCTGTGTGGAGTTGTTGTTTTTTTTTTTCTATGCGAGCAAAATCCACCAACACCTGACGGATGAGAACGATTCAGGAAATAAGAAATGCTTCGCCGTGATCAACAAAGATCATGCAAAGATCGCTCTTGAGAAAGACACACACAGACATGCCGGAAAATAACGGATTCAACTCACTTTCAAAGGTCCGCGCATCGTTGACATTGATCTAAATGGAAATCCGCCTACTGCGCGCGAGGATCACACTGGTTTGCTGGTCGTTGTTGTTTCTTTACTTTTTTGCACTCACGATCACGATCAGACACGCCTGAAGGTGACTGAATCACTGTAAAACCTCACAAGCCAGACGCGTCCGGTAGCGTTGAAGATCGAATGCCGACTGACGGTGGCTGCCGATAAGGTGATAAATTTTATGCAAAGATCAAGCTCCACCATGATCATCCCCCAGGTGATGTTCGTTTGTTGTTTTTTTTCGCACCTTCTCCCGCTCATCTCACATCAGCTCACCGTCAGTTGTTTGCCGGCGGGCTCGAGATTCACCCGGGCGGAACCAACCCACCTCGAAATGACGTGATGCGACGTGAGAACGGTTGGTGCTTACCATCCATCTCTCTACCTGACCTTTGCAGCTGAGTTACTACCGAAACCGGACCGACTTTTCTCGCCCTCCCGGAGTGTTTTGGGTGAGTGGTGCGTGATTGATTTGGTGCCCACATGCTTCCGGTTCTAATCGTTTCTACCTTTCTACCTTTTACCTGTCACCCGGCGGGGCTTGCTAAGCGTCTAAGCCCTAATGTGCCTATAAATAAGCATACGACCATCGGCAATTGCTCGCATTACACTCGAGGCTAACCACTGAAGCACACCCGTAGCAGCAGCAGCAGCAGCAGCACCAGTTGCAGCAACTCCCGCACAAGCTAATTCCCAGTCCAAGTGCTCGAAATGTCAGTCCCATCAAGAGTCCGGTTCCACCCGCTGCTGGCACTGCTGGTGGTGGTGTCGATCGTGGGCGCACAGTACGGTGCCCGTGCCGCCATACTGACCCGTGCGATCGAGGCGCAGAAGACGCTGGTCGAGCGCGAAGAGCAAGCGCTGCAGGAAGCAAAGGATCAGGTCTACCGGACGGCACAGAACGCGATGGATGTGTCGCGCGATGCGATGTCGAACGTGGCCGAACAGCTCCGGTACGCCGTCGGTTACCCGTGGCGGGTGGCAAATGAGGCACTCGAGAAGCCGAAACTGTACGCCAAGTACATGCTGTACCGGGCGACCAATGCGCTGAACGGAGAGCCCGAAACGACGCCCGTGCCGGTTGTGCTGTCGAACGACTTCCAGCCCACGACTGCCAGCGCTCCACAGGCCGAGGGTGACATTGTGCCGCAGTGGATTACTGGATTGCGTACGTTCTTCAACCCGGAACCGGCCGTCCCGAACAAGGATCTTCCCAAGCCGAGGTAAGTTGGAGAGTGTTTTTCGAAGCGTTAAACATACTTTTTAACAATCTCTTTTGCTTTCTCCCATCTACAGTCCATACATCGAGGTGATTGAAATTAAGCGCAATCCTGCGGCAGAGCTGGTGGCAGAGCCAGCGGTAAGCGAAACCGCACAGGAACCGCAGAAGGAAGTGATTCAGCAGTAACGAGGCCACGCGAGGCCAGTTGCACAAACTTATTTATCTACACACCTACCCCCTTTGCTGAATAAAACTCAAATACGATAAGGAAATTGCTTTTCAATTTGTTTACAAAGATTTTATTGCAAATTTTACTTCAATAAATATCTCATTGCTCTTTGCTTTGCTTTGTTCAGTTCACACGCCTGCATTATATGGCTAAACGACAAATGTCGGCTGGGTCTTTTAAACCCTCTGGCTCAAGTCTAGTCAAGGGTCGGCTATCTCTAGCTAAGCTTAGTCTCATTTTATACACCTCGCTCTCACAACCTTGGCTTACCTTCCGCTCCAAGGCACATCCCCGTCGGGATGTGTTCGGTTGAGAAGGGATGAAAATATTGCTCTGCAATACACTTTTACACGCTCTAATCACAACTTTTGGTCAGAAATTACACCTTTCTTGTATCCTTAAAGTCAAATCCACTTTACATCGTAACGATACATATGACAATTGATAAGGAGGTTCCACTAGGAGAATGAAATAAAGGGAAAGAGAGAGCTGACTTGCAAAAATATCATAGCATCTGCTCGAAATAATCCCCAAGGGGATCTGTTCATTCATCTACATCCTTTTTCGACTTTCTCCTTTCGCTGGGTACACGTTGGCACCCACCTCTCCAGATACGTCCGCTCTCTTTGAATGACGTACCTGCTTGTCTACTCTACCCTAAACGATTAACCTAATATCACATTTGCATTCTGCAAAATTGTAAGCTCCTTTCTGGGCACGTTCTAGCGCATCAGCACACGGTACCGCTTGGTGGCTTCGGGCGTGTGCACCGACGCAACGGACAGCAGCAGCTCCATATCGTTGGCAGTGATGTCCATGGCGGTGGTGATCGAGCTCAGCGTGCAGAAGTCCGTCGCGAGCATGACGCTCGCGATCGTTTCCGACTGCAGGTAGAGCTCGCGCAGTTTCGATTCAATAAACGCCATGCACTGGAAGTAATGAGGAACGAAATTAGACACCAACTCTTCTTCCGTGTGCTAGGTGGGCATAACCTTTTACCTGATAAGCGGAGATTCCAGCGGACCACATCGCACTGACAGCCTCCAGCATGGACGATACCAGCTGCGACATGCCGACGATGTCGCCATCCACGAGCGACTGCGACGAAAGCAACCGTACCTCGTGCGTGTCCACGTTGGCGACGATGGCATTGTTCTCCGTCAGCTGCTGCTCGTACAGCGTGAACCGGGCGGCCTGGTGCAGATCGCGCTTGAGCGCTGCCTCCCACTGGCCCGGCGGTGCCGTCGTTGCCTGCAGCACCATATCCGGCATGTAGTGGTCGGTGATGCGACTAAACAGGGACGGCATAAACCCGGTACGAAAGCATCGCACACCTTTCTCAGTCTTATCGCTGCCGGTGCTACCGGTCGCATCGGTCGTGTGGTGATGGTGACCGCTTGCTGCACTGTGCCCGCCACTGTTGCCACCCCCGGCACTGCCAGCACTACCGGTATTGTTGGTACCGTGACTACCAACAACAGCACCACCACCTCCGACGGAGCATCCCGAACCGGTACCGCTGCTGTTGTTATTCTCATCGTGTCCACCGGCGGCCGCTGTTCGCATCCCCTTCGGGAAGGGAATGTCGATCAGCTTCAGAATACTGCCCGGATGCTTCGCCCGCAGCTCATCGTTCTCGTCCAGCGTAGCCATCGTGTGCCCCGGCAGCACAATGAGTGGAATGTTTTCACACATTAAAGGAAGACCACCTGTCGTACAGGCGGCATCCTCCGGTACGGGCTCCCCCCCTGTTAGTTGCTCCAGCAGTGCCGATCGACCGCTCCAGTACGGTCTATGGCTTCCGTCCGGCGACAGCTCCCCAATAAACTCCATTTCCGACGCGTTCGTTGGCGTTTGCAGACAGTACACGGTCGGTATCTGATGGCAGACGGCACACTCGGGCGTTCCCGCTTGCCTGCTGCTGCTGCTGCTGCTACTGCTCGATTCTATCACACCAAACGATAGCTCCGGCAATGGGGCAACACTGATCGCTGCCTCCGGTTCCTCCTGCTCCCCCAGCGGG
>KI920810.1:5903-23826 GCA_000473525.2 Anopheles melas | reverse complement strand
ATGTACGCGCCCCGGAAAAGGTTCCTGCCGAGATAGGGGCTGACAAAAAGTTTGCAAAAAGAGGCGTCCAACAGGCGGAACGTGGCCGGGTGGCGAGCGACGATTATGTAATACATAAAATGCTTCTGGCCTCCAGTGTGTGTGTGTGTTTGTGTGTATTTGGCTTGCAGGTTCTGCCTTCTAAAATGCCGCTAACGGTAGGCCACGGCAGAAAAGCGAGACAGCAGCAGCAACAAGACCGATAGAGCTATCGCTTGTGTGCGTTATCGCCAGACGAAGCTGGAGAGCAGAGGATCTCGTACGGGGTTGACGGTTGTTGGGCGAAAATATACTCCTCTTTACGATGGCAGGACCTTCCTCACGGCTCGACACCGTATCCCTGGAGTGGTAGGTTTCACCATCCCACTCTAACGGCCCCGGAGCGTGGATGCTAGAAAGCGTTGGCCGGGAAAGCGCAACAAGAAAAACGCAGTGCTCTGCGTCTGCCTGCCTGCGTCGTGCTGCCGGGTGGTAAACAACAAACAACAGAACCCCATGCCCAAGAACTTGAATGCTTGTGAACCTTGCGCTGGGGACGGAAGTTGATCTCTAGTGCTGACACGGTATGTGTGTGTGTGTGACGCACCGTGAGCACCGTCGGATGGGGTCAGAAAGGGGATGGTAACAGGACCAAAATGGGAAGACTCCGTTTGCTCCGTGATCGATTGTTGTTGCTGTGCGTTTCGTGCCCCACTGGGAAGCTAATTCTGCGATAGGATAGAATTTCATTACCGGCGAGTATCCAGGCATGGTTGCCAGCATGTCGTTCATTTGTGTCGTTCGATTCTTTGCAGCTATGGGATATATTGTTAGATTGTTCAGAAGATATCACGAGATGTATCCTTGTTTCTATTTTTAAATTCGATGTTTGCATTTATCAATGGTACTTCTGAAAAAATCCGTTATAATTGGTTTTGTTTTTACAGTTCGTACATTATTTATAAAATTAGGAATGAAAATCATCAACCTATGAAAAAAATTACACTTTTCAACCAATATTCTTCATTATTTTTAAAGTCTAGTATTATTACTATTAACTTGTTTGAAACTAATTGGAATATCCCTAGGCTGACACTCTAAGGCTTTAATAACGATGTCATATTTTCAAGCACAAGAGTAAAGAATCAACTAAATTCTTAGTATTCTAATAACTTATTTATATTGATACCTTACATACGCGATGAACGGTTTTAAACAACTGGAGAACAGGATCAAAGCTGATCCATTTTGTTCTCTAAATTGAGCATAACAATCCGCGAAAGAAAGCGACTGGGGTTTTAGTTGATATTTTCCATCCCCCAGTACAGTTAAGAACGTACTTTTGACTTGTTCGATGAGCGCCCAAACACACAAAAACAAAGCAAGAATAATGTATAAAACCCCACCCCCATGAGCGAAACCCTAGCTGCTGCGTAAATATGCTCCCCAGAAAGCATACGACTCGGACGACTTCTTGCCGTTAAGATATAAGGGGGGAAAGTGGATTCGATTCTGGCTAGCGAAAACCATCCCCAACAAGATTCCGTTCCCGTCGGGTCATGGGAGGACCGAGTGACATTAAATGCCGCACCACGAACGTGCTGGTAAACCGTGGCCCAACTTGAGAAACAGCCGGCGGACGGGATAAGAACTGTGGCGACGCCATTCTTTTCGAAACCAGGCAGCCGCAACCGAAAGTAGCGACGTAACGTTGGTGACGGTATGCGGGCATCCGGGCGATTGTTGGCGGACAACAAATTTCACCACAGTTCCTCCACACCTTTACTTCTCGACGTCATCAAAAGCTGGTGGGCCAAACTGCGTAAAACTGGGCAGGTGCGTATCAACTCTGTACACACTACCGTAGACCAACCAATTTCTCCTGCATTCGGGCAAGACGAAAAGGCCGCTTTTCTGGAAAGACATGAATGTTTTATGACACTATTTGTTTTCCTTGTTTCTTCGACCCACTCGTCCTTATCAGTGCGTCGCGTCGCGGTTGGTGGGCGCTTGTGGTTTACAGAGATATTAATTGCGCTGAAAGGTTTCATCTGCCTGCCGGCGTCTCAAGGACACAACGCTGCCGCTACCAATGGATAGCGAATTTGTCTCCGAATGCGATAAATTTATAGTTTTCCCTAGCAAAGGAGCTTGTTTCGATAGTGCGAAGGAGGGTTGCCCATTATTTCACTTCCCCATAGGCCGCTGTTGGTGGCAGCAGAGAGTGATTCCTGGGGAATGATAAAAGTCGCGGTTTGGTGTCTCACACCGGCCAACACACAGGTCGTCTAAAGACGCACACCAAAAGATCACTAGAATCGTGTGATCCTTCCCTCTTGCGGCGTTGCTTCCTACCATCATATCGTACAGCAGAGGCCACGATGGCGAGATACTTTCACCAGCACCGCTGCAAACCGCAACCGAGAACCGAGAACGAAATGAAAAACGACTCCACGCACCGAAAAATTGCACAACTCAGCGGAGCAGAACGGAGGGCACCAATTTTCTTGAGACCCCTCGCGTCGGAGATCCTATCGCCTCCGTCTCAATGCCGGTCGTTTGGGATGAACTAGCAAGAACTTACCACATTAGAAGTGGGGGCAGCGGGGGGAAACGGCGACACTACCCTGCAACTCGCAGATACCACGCAGCCGAGAAAAAAGGCAGGGCGAAGATGGATTTTTGAACCGGTGAACGGTTGGATGAGGTTTTGCGATGGAAGTGTGGTTGGTATTTTGGGTTTCTTTTTTGCGTTTGGCCTTTTCTGGTTCGTTTGTTTTTCGGCGATGCTGCGGCGAACATGAAGCTGCCTAGCGTGCAAACAGTGAATGAATGCCGCCTGTTTGGCATCAGTGGAATAGATGGTTCGACTAACGTTTCATTAAGTTGGCTATAATGACCACCGTAAATAAGCCTCGTTCGTTGCAATGTTCAATTGTTGTACTATTGATGGAAATTGCATTCATCCAAAGACTTTGAAATCTAATTAACCATATTTTTACTTATAGTTTAGTATCTTATATTGAATTGGCCTTCCCTTGACGTTGTACGATTCATAGTCAAATGTGCAATCTAATTATTAGTTCTATCAAAATATCATCTTAACTCTCCTTCACTCTCAGAAGACTGACGTGATGTGCTTTTTTATCAAAATGATCGTGCCCGAATAAAGAGTTAATCATTAATTTATCCATCATACAAATTGTCCACATACCTCTCATCCGATAACCTAACCTGCTGTCGATACTGTTTAGAAGTTTAAGTTCTATTGAAGGAAACAAAGATTACATTTTAAGCTAGATCAAATTTTGTCAATATTTGACCTTATATTTGATATATGAACGAAATGTAAAGACAGGTTTGGATTAAGTTATTCTAGTTTTTTTTTTAATTTGGATGATCGTTTGATCTTTACATTTCAACAATTTTTGGTACTTAGTTTTACTATTATAAGTTTCAGTGTTAAACTCCTAATTAGTGTTAAACTAATTACTGGAATGAAATACTGTTCGTGGTACACCAAATAATGTTTGGAAGGACCAATCTCAGGTAAAGAACTCTTCAGAATTATGAGAAATGAACGGATCTTTCGCAATGAGGAAACCCTGCTGACTTTAAATTTCTTCGTCTAATAAACTCTTCAACCAATTGGCATTGAACATTGAATGTTTAAATGAAGGTTATATACCATCCGGATTGGGCAGTTTCGCTAATTAATTGCATTTACTTTCAACCTTCCCGGTGCCCATTGCGTCCCTTCCTCGATCAATCTTTACGATTTGGTTTTACGCCGCAATGAATACGTCTTTGTGAGATTCTCCACTTCATCTCCGTCCCCGTTCGGCTTCGTTTCCTTCGTTGCACTTGCACGCTTTCCCTGGCACTTTCCCTCACGCTACCCTTCTTGTGCTAACACCATTTACTCCAGAGGTGCCATGGAGACGATGATGTAAGAAACAAAGAAGCAACACAAAAAAATCACTCCACTAGTACCTTAGTGCCCGTTCTACATGAATGATGCGATTCGCTCGCATCTTTTCTTACATTTCCTCTTTCACTCTCGATCGAAAGTTGGTCTGCTTCTGCCTGTTTTGTGCACCTTCGTATTGCGCTATTTTCGCCATTATTGCGTGTTTTGCTTCGTATGCCCGGCACGTCTCGCTACTTACTTATTGCGAAACAGTTCTTATGAATTCTTGAGCGCATTTGCTTTTCCTTTTCCGTTCCGCGCTGTGTGTATTGCGCGCGTTTTCGTTAGCGGTGGCGCATTCTATACTCGCAGCACCAAGCACACACACACGCACATTCGCCGCACAACACGGCGTCAAACGTTCAAAACAAAGTTGGCCTTGGAATTGTTGGAAAAAGACGGCCGTCTAACGCTCCGAACCGTTCCCGGCTAGCCAGCTGTCAATGGTGGTCGGCATTAGGAGAGGGAGCGCACACATCAGATTGTTTCGGATCGTGTGGACATCACAGCGAGACAGGAACATCGTGGAAGGAAGATCGTGTGTGTGTGTGCAAAAATAAAACCCGAAGAACGCTTTTTGTTGCGTCACGAGCATGGTGCGGTGCTGAGGAAACCTGAGGTAAGGAGGAATGCGGTGTGCGGTGTGCGCATTCCTCTTCCAATCTTCCATCAGCAGCACTGGCATTACCTTAACTCCTTTCATCAGTGCGGGGGTTGGGCAGGGTAGAGCGGGAGCTGTTCAATCTTCCCTGGAGTAGGCCAGACCCGATTCTGCAACGTGTAGCCCGCTAGCCTGGTTGCTGATCGCACGAAGTTCTTATGTGTATGTTCCTTTTTCATTTCTTATAAGAACTTCTCGGCAAGATCTTGAACTTGAAGCTTCTTCCCGCAGGTTTACTTACCTGCTAGGTTTTTCTTTTTTTTGTTCTCTTCGTAACTCCATTTACCATTCTTGCTGTTTGCCTTTGCTGTACTGTTCGCTTTACGTTCTCTTTCGCGTGTTTATGTACGCCACATTCTATGTTCCACTCTCCTTGCGTTCCGTGCAGTAATCTTGTATGTATTACCGAGTTTCATTTTCATCTTCTGGTTCTTGTGTACCGAGGGATTCGCTATGGTGGTGTTCGTTTTTTCCCATCTTGCCTTCGCTCATTTGCTTTCCCAGTTTCTTCTTTTTCTGTTTGCTGCTGCTACTTTTCCTGTCCGTTGATATACTCCACTAACTTCGTTTTCCATTTTTTTTCCGGTTTATGTTTCTTCTTTCGCGCGTTTGACTATTCTTTCTCTTTTCCAGAGCAGTAAATTGTGCAATCGTTCTTTTGCTACTTTCATTCTTTTGCACACTGCCACACCACTGTATTTGCGATTTTGAACATTTCTTACAAAATTCAGTTTTACTCATTTTCATTTTCATTTCTACTTCACTTTTTCTGTTTCCACGCTTTTTCAAATCTCTTTATTTGTGAATTTAAGCAAGTGATTCAAGATTATCCAAACGGTAACAAAATATGAAGAGAAATTGTATTTCAAAAAATAAAGCAAAAATAAAAAATACAAACAATGCAATGCAAACAAAACAAACAACGGAAATAATAATAAAATAATTTAAATTTCAACTTTTGAGCCAGTTCTTTATCGAATCGAGTCTTAATATGCATTGAGCGCTGATAACATTACCAACTGAAAGGTGAACATTTATTATATTTTGTTTAATGTTTTATCATTTTTTTACATCACACTTTTTCCTTAACCCTTTTCCTCCTCAAAGTTTCAATAAAACTCATACATTCTTACATTGCAGATCCATAAAGATACCGTTAATGATGTACAACATACGTATGCGCACAAATTGGTAGATTGCTAGTTTACGTAATCTACTGAATCAAGAAAACAAGAAAAAAAGTGGTAAAATATTTCAACAAGACGAAAACAACTCAAAACCTGATTTCTCAAGCAAGTATTGGCTTAGAACAAAATGCTTACCGAGGCGAAGAAGCAAAACATGCAAGTTGCGAACGTAACGAAACAAACACACGACGAAAGAAGAGACGAAAAGTGAATGTGAAATAAAGCAAAAAAAAAAAAAACAAGATCCAAGCGTGACGTTAGAACGTTGTGCGTGTTGCGATTTATCTTCATGGTTGGCCAGAGTATGAGCTGCACGAGGTTGGGGAAGTTTTCACCTGTAGGAAGCTGGTACGGTGGGCAAGAATGAAGGTAGAACATGATGCAAAACCGGTTTTTTTGGAGCAGCAGAATCGCCTGTGGCATTTTGCGCCGGTGGTTAGAATAAAACGAAAGGGAAAATGGAGAATTTTAAAAACAATTAGTTTTCAACAAATCGTTGGCCATTGCTTTCACTGACAAAAACAGACACATTTTTGCTGTCTCAATTCTTTGGATGATTTTCCTTTCAATAACTAATTCTTTCAACAACTAATAATACAGCATGACGAACAATGTTGTGAAAGTAATGCGCGCGTAAACAAAATTCTGGGTGTGCGTACACACACCAACAAGCCTTCTGCGCTAAAAGTTGCCTGCCGATCCGATCCTAACCTACAATTATCAACCATTCCTCTTACCGGGCTCGGCACATTGTTGGTGTGGAGTTTCGGTATAGTTCCGGTCGTTTGGTCGAATGCTGTTGCTGCTGCTGCTCTTTTTTGACGTTTGGTCGTGGCTCCATGCTCAAGGTTTGTTTTGGGTCTGCTATTATACGTTCTGTCCACCTTCCAAATGATTGAACACGGCGCACGGTGGCCACCCCCTCCCCTTCCGAAACTGCACAGAACAAATGGGATAGGTCTCACCGCCGGTCTGTGCGCACCCTTTCCCGTTAAATGCGGTGGGTGGAAGAGAACGTACGATAGAGAATTGATGCGCTAAATTACGAAATCTTGCCGGCGGATAATTATATACCACTGGCAATGCGTTCGTCCTCGCACTGGATTCGGAACGATGGCTTGGATTGTTACCTGGAGCGAATGAGGCACAATGAGGGCTTTTTTTTCGGTGATACACATTTTTGTGGTCGTTAAAAAGGGGAAAGGGGGCGATGAAGGAAGTTTCCACCTAATCAGGGTGAGGCATAGAACCTATTCTATCATTTTCCGCACATGTGGACGCTCCAGAACTAAATTATGTAGTAACCATAAACAACGGAACATTAGAGAAAAAAAAAACCTGGGATTGGCAATCGTCCTTGATGCGGAATGCATTTCGAATTTCATGTCCGGTTGTGATATGTTTTGCTTCGAAAGGTAAACCGTTATGGCTGCGCGGTGACGTGATCGATTGCCATTAGGTTTTTGGCGGTTCGATGTTTTAGCAAATTGCTTTCGAATAACTGCTAACGGACGTGTAGGGATGAAAACTGGAAGGGTGTGAAAATTTATTACACCTTGTCGAATAAGTTTGGGCAATAAATAACTCATAATTACGTGTGTTGAAACAGGGATGGCTGAAAAAATAATAGTAAATAGAACGTCATGTATACAAAAGTTGATTAAGTTTGCCGAAATGTTCATAATCAGAAGCGCAGTCAGATGGTACATATTGTACTGATGGGGTTATTATGAGCACACCAAGGTGCCTTGTCAATCAAGTCGAAGCTTAAGTTGGTTAAAATAATATGTTTAAAATTGTTGGATGTCTACGCTTATATAAGCAATAAATCGATTAATTATATACAAGCTCGTATTTTGTTTCAAACAAGCTCCAATAATGTGAAATTTATAAAGTCGCCGACGGTTAGCATATGTAAATAACTTCAAACATCATTTATTATCTTCTTTTTTTTCTTGAAGATCATCCAAAATGAGTGGTGCAGAATATGAATCATGAGTCTAGTGTGGAACAAGGCACATTCGAATCCCCTTTTCAATATTTATGCAAATTAAAAAAGATTTTTAGCCATTTAACGATTTTCGCTTCTCCGACCGATCGGATACCATCTAAAGATTGGGAGGATTTATCACCCTATGCAGGAAATCGTCTCGAAACCCCCACTTGAAAACCCCCTCTCAACATCAAAACCCAACCAACTGTGTTGGGCCGGCAGGTAAGAGCCGGCCCGCGCGCTAATGGTGCCGGGCTCACCGAAAGACGTTCGATTTCAATGCCACGCCGGGCGACAAACGCAATCGAAACCCAATTACCTGAAACCGTTTCCGTGGGGCCCCAAGAAAGCCCTCCGCGGTCGCTTGGTGGCTAAAACACGCTTCGCACCAAAACCACTCGAAGCGTGCGTTCGTGTGTCAGCATTAGCCGTACGGTAAGGTTGATATGATGCGAAAACCGCTCCAAAAGGCCGAACAGATCCAAGGCAGTTTGGATGCCCACCAAAAGTGGCCCAAACTCAAGCGATTGACCATTCGGAGAAGCTAGCACGTGTATGACGTCCGTGTGGGGCTCTAAAACATTCCTCCTACCGTCTCTGTTTGGCTTTCCGATTCCGGCTCTTCTTCCTCATCAAAAAAGCAGGCCTAGATTATCACGGTAGCGAATGTGTATGTGTGTGTGTGTGGGGCAGCGGTGTGTAGTTTATGCTCACCCGTCCCATTAGACTAAGAACGGCCCTACAACATCACAGGAGCGAAAGAGAAGCATTCAATGGAAGGGGCAAGCAAACGAACCGACTGCGTGGGAAAAGCAGAGTAGTTTATGCTCACCCGTCCCATTAGACTAAGAACGGCCCTACAACATCACAGGAGCGAAAGAGAAGCATTCAATGGAAGGGGCAAGCAAACGAACCGACTGCGTGGGAAAAGCAGAGACGCACAGATACAAGCAGCAGCATAACCATTGCGCAGAGCCCTGTGTGTGAGGGCACCCAGGGAAATGGGAGAGGGGACGTTTTTTGGAGCTTCTCCGAACTGAGCGCCCTCCTCCCTCCGGTGCCCTGTTCATCTTTGCGTTACGTTTTGTTACATCGTTCATCATCGGCAGCATAATGCTTCCCCGGAACGGATCCGATGCTGTGGATTGGCCGTGAAGGACAAGGAAGGGCAACACTTTATGTTCTTTGACTCGTGCACGGGTTTTTCGGGGCACCGGTTCCGCTGTCTCCCTTTCCTCCCGTGGCTTCGCTTTGGCGCTGTTGTCGCAAAACTCCGTTGCCATGCTTCACCGCACCACCACCATCATCACCGCCAGCAGCAGGTCAAACCTTTGGCACGGTTGAGGACCGCTGTTTCGGACTCGGTTTCATTTTTGCAGCCTGATGAATATATTAAATTACTGCTGCGTGATGGAGCGCGGGACCCTCACCCGGGCGCAACATCGTGCACGGGCGTTGAAAGAGAAACCGATCGGAGAAGCCAGAAGGGAGAGATAAGGAGGAGAGGGAAAGGGCGCTCCAGTTCTACCTTCTTAGGAACATTAGGGATGGAAAGGGAACGCTGCGCGTACAGTGCGGAACACGAGCGAAACCCGGTCAAGTTTGGACATCTTGATAGCGGGCATGTGTGTGTGTGTGTGTGTGTGTGCTTGTGTGTTTGTAACATTCTTTTAAGGGTTACTATTTTAAGGAACATACGCAGGTTGTTATGTGCCCCCCCCCCCCCTCTTCCACCACTCATCTGCAGAATATAGGACTGGACAACGAAAGTAACTGGAATCGTATAAGGAAAAATCGAATACGATCCGTTGCTAAATGGGAATTGCAAAGAGTATGGAAGGCAGGGGCACCGCTTTGGCCATCGAAAAGGTTGCTGTATTTAGAAATTCATGTTCTAACGTGGGTTTATTTTAAAGCTATCATTTTACAGTGATGCCCGATTTGCCAA
Source organism: Anopheles melas (assembly GCA_000473525.2). Classification (NCBI taxonomy): domain Eukaryota; kingdom Metazoa; phylum Arthropoda; class Insecta; order Diptera; family Culicidae; genus Anopheles; species Anopheles melas. The sequence continues at coordinate 14,049 of KI920810.1, read as the reverse complement.
TCGCCGATTTACGTTTTAAGTATTTTTAGGACATAAATATTTATATTTAAGGCAATAACTTGACAAGTAATAAAAGTGTAAAATTGTAAGTAATAATTTGTTACTTACAATTTTACACTTTTATATGACAAAAAAAAATTAAAAAAAATCATGATGAATGATAATGATAATAAAAAATCAAAGTTATAATATTTACTGACAGGCTAAACAAGAACTCTAACTTGAACTTAATAAACAAACTGTTACTTTACAAAACCGTAATTAGGCCAACAATTCTTTACTCATCCAAAATATGGGCAACTTGTGCAAATGTGCATATAAATAAGCTACAAGTATTTCAGAATAAGTTCCTGAAAAGAGTCCTAAACCTTCTCCCATGGCGTAGTACATTTGATGATAGAATTAGGGGTTTTGAACTAGTGAAAAAATTGTTTGTAACACATAAGTTTTGAAATGCCAGTGAAGACACATTTGTAAATAGTTAGATTATAATGTAGATGCAAAAATAGGATTGAAGAATAGTACGTAGGACTATCTTAAGGTAAAAGAATCAGAGGTTTTTTTTCCTAATTTTTCCCGATCTACTTCAATTCAGGTAAATATGTACAATCCAAATACGCAAAGCGTTATAACAATCAGGCTATTGAGTAAAGGTCAATCGATCGGAACCAATGTATAATTCGTTAAATATTGTTACAAAACAAATCAATAAATTACTTAATTACTTACTTACTACTACTGACAGCTATTTCTGGGAAAGTTTGTTTAATGATTTTTCATTGCAGCACAGCTCTACAATTGGGTAAGTAATAAATCGTTGCGTAGTTCAGAAAAATAGTTTCAATGAACATGCAATATATTGATTTTAATTGGAGAATAATAGAACACCAAAATTCCATTATTCAAACGCTTTTGATACTTCATTAAAATATTCTCTTTTCTTGCTTATGTTGACTAAGTCAGGTTTTGGAAGAAAAAACGTTTGCAAATATCGGCGGTATCTAGGGCACGTACACGCATGTGGCTTGTGAATAAAAAGTCCTTCATTAATTATGGTAACACACTAACATCCACTCGGCTGGCGGCGTTTATTGAAACCGCTCCCTAGGGACACACAGGCGCAGGCAAATGAAACGCGCTTACCCTTCGCTCTGACGTATGCCACCACGCGGGAAAAAGAACTGGGACGATGAATCACCCCAGCTTGGGTGCAAAATCAACGCCCAACCAAAAGGGATGGGCCATTGCGCGTTTTATTGTGATTAAAAATATTATTTTCTAGTTGCTGGCAATGGTTTCGTGTTTTGCGATCCAATTCATGCAAAATGCGGAGTTGGCAACGTAGAGCGAGAAAAACACAAGCGCCTGTTTTTATTCTAAAAACAAAATTGAGCATCGAGGTACTTGCTGTATGTTTCAAAACAAATCACCTACAAGTGTTTCGATGGGTGCGCATTTTCACTGCCGCTACAGCCCGCAGGCGAATGAGTGAAATCTCAAGAACTCAAGAAACGTGTTCTTCGTTTTAATATTTATCTTTGAGACAAGCCGAAATCAAAATTCATTATAAACAGCTTGACACACCGTGTACTCCGGGCGGGCGTGCTCGCAAAGTCTACCACCGCCAAGAAAGTAATTACAAATTAATTACAACCACCCTCCTTTGCGAGCGCCTTAAGAAGTATGCCATGTTTTCTGCACGCACCCATACGCAGCCTCTTGACATGCTCCACGCATCAAACAAACAAATATTGACGAACTTGCGTGTGACGTACGCGGCGCGATGCCCGGAAGCGATACCATTTCCCGTTCGCGCATCGCTTTTCGCGCCCTGCTCGCGTGTATGTTGTTTAACGCGCGAGACATGCAAAATAACAACACAAGGGATGTGCGATGTGTGCGCTTTTTGGACATGCCGGCCGGATGGCAAGACGAGCTTCGAGAGAGTTTTGCAAGCAATTTTCCAACGCTCATGCGGGAGCCAATCTTAACCGTCGCTTGTTTACTTTGCCTGCCAACAGCACGAGTAATTGAAATTCAACGGTAAAGGGAAGTTCGCGCCTTCTTGCAATGCGTCTGGTGGTGATTGAACGAGGTGCGGCAAACTGGAGCGTCACACTGAGGGAGGGGGGGAAATCGACTCTAATCATGCGGCAAACCCCTAGAAAACGGAAGCAACCCTGGCCCCGGTGTGCAATAATTCATGTGGACCCCGCGCGAGTGGCCCACGGTCGCCGACAGTAAGAAATCTAATCCTTTTTTCCCATTTTTCCCGCTCCCGGACATGCCCGGCCGGCCCGGGAATGAAAGATTTATAGAAATTTCGGTCCGTCCTCCCGCTACGGGACTATGGCGATGGCCAGTTCCGGTCGGCACGTTGAGGCTCCCGGGTGCGTACCATTAACGGCCGACGCAGCCGACGTATCGGCGGACTGAGCGGAGGGAATGCGGGGAGCGGCGGATTTGCGTTGCCTTGTGTCCGTGAGCCATTTTAATGGCGTTTGCAGTGCAGTAAAAGTGATTTACATCTATCGATGCTTTGCCCGATGGTGGTCGGTGTATGGCTTAGGCAGTGGTTGCGAACTTGCTAAGCAAATGGACACTTAATTTAACTGGTGTTACAGTCCGACTTTCGGCCGGTCATTATCTAAATGGTTACTAATGGGTTTTGCTGGCCAGCTGGCTCTGGGTCGAACGAAGTAGGGGTGAAAGCGAAGGGTTAAGGCGAAGGATAAGGAGAGTTTTCTAAACGGATACTGGTGGCAGTACAATACAAGATAAGACGTTAAATATTATGTTCCCACATCTTCACCCCATCATGGTGGTGTCAGCTTGAAGGTATAAAACTGTTTCTCACGTTATACAAACTATGTGGAATAATACATTAACTAATAATTCAAATGTTTCGATATCCAATTTAGTGTCCAAAGAGGATTTTCATTTTTCATTCAGTATCATTAGCATGGCAAATATTTAAAGATTTATGGTTGAATTTGCGGCTCTCGAAACAAAATCAAGACCTTTTTCTAACCTTAAACAGTCGAAAAACATATAAATCTTTCCTGCTCCGTTAAGGATCCACCAATACACTTTAAATTCCTCGACAACGAAGAAATGATGTATAGATTTTATGACCGATCTTTTTGACCCACCGGAGGAGTCCTTCACTAGCAGTGGAAGTTTAACTATTGTAAGCCCTCCTCAAACTGCTAGGAACCGCGTCTTCTACGAATTCGATTTCAATCTAGGATAGAGCGTACGATCGTAAACCTTTGATGGCGATTGAAAGTGGAGAAATCGCGCGAAAAAGATAAGTTTTACAGGATCAACGTTCCAAGTAGTAAATTGCTGTACGCACATAGTTTGATGTTTTACACAACCAAGCTTTGGCTCCAGAAAAAAAACGTTATTATGCAATCGGTAGGCATGTTTTGTTTATCCATATTCCATTTGTATCATTTTGTTCGCTGCGCGTAGAATTTAGAACCAACAAAACATCCTTTTTGCACAGGAGAAAAAAGCAGCACACTACGAAACACGCGGGAAAAACAGAAAATAAGCAATAATGATTGCGATCAAAACAAAACTGCGCATAAGGCAGACTGTAATGCCACATGTGCGCGCGTGGAGAAAGGGAAAAGAAAGGCTCCGCATGCTCCGCAGGATCCGAGCCGGCGAATGGAAGCGGCGATCAAGTTACACCTAACCTGGCTGCGTGTGCGTCGGCTTTTGATGATGGTGCATCGATCGAAAAGGGGAACGCAAACGCAGGGGGTTCCGACCATGGTTTGCGTTCCTTTCTTTCGCCCTCAGTATTGCCGGTGACGAGGTTAGGTGGTGTTTTTCTAACACACAGACCTACTTTTGGCAAAATGTTCTTGTTCATCGAATACACACATACGCAATATGTAAAGGTATGTTTTTTTTTGCCTGCTGCTGCTTCTGCTGTTGCTGTCGTTGTTGTTTTGTTCCGTTGCTTTCCTGTTGTTGTTTGTTGGTTGCGTTTTACCACCACCCCGGTGAAAACATGTGCATATTCGTTCGAGAAAAGGATGAAGAAAAATAGGGAAGCCGAACATGCTTGATACTTCGCAAAGCGACAAAAATAGCAAAGAAGCGAAAAGGCTATGGGTAAGAAATTGTTCGGGCTTTTGAAGGATTGTTTAGGCGCCGCTTAAGTACTGTTCCAAAAAAAAAAACATAACACAAACACACACAAAACCGTACACTTGAACGGTGTTAGAAGGGGTTTTGTGCTGTAGCTTTGGGCAGGAAAGGCATCTGTTATGTAATCGGAGTGCTCAAAGGAGTTTTCGCATATTTTTTTTTTAATTTGGTTTACGTTTTCTGTTTTCATTCTTGTGGCACCTGGATATGAAGAAAATGGACGAAATTATGATTTTTTTTATTTGCTCTTTTCTGCTCTCTATGTTATTCCTCATTAGGGATAATATTCCAGCAGAATTATATTTAGAATGGTGTTTAGAAACGGGATCCAACGGATATGCTGATAGATATTATCATAACACAGATATGTATAATTTATGTTTGATGTATAACTCTTTAAAACTATTATCAAACATACTAATTGATCCCAAACGATTATGATACAAATTTCAATCGGAATACTATAAGAAACAAAAAATAAAGGAAAGTGAATCCTTTTTTAGGCAAACGGTATAAATTAAAATACAAAACAAAAAAAGATACTACTGAAAAATTAAGAAACTGAAATCTAACAAAAACCTTCAACCAAATACGAAGATAAAAATTAAACCAATAGAAGCCATGGCATCATTTAGCAATACCCTGAAATGAAAAGGACATCACCAAAGCTGGTATATTGCAAACAAAAACAAACAAATAATTATCTCCAAACATTATTACATTGACAAAACTCGTCCAGATCAATCGTGCCGTTGATTGATGGTGTCAATATTCATTTATTATTTTACCAATGCGAGAACGCGAAAGCATTCGTCCGCCGCTGGTGACCTAATTCTGACCCCAATTGTACGTTCCCTTTACCCAACGATTCTAAACGATCCCTGTCCATTATACCACATGCGACAAACGGAAATTTGGCTCAACTTCCGTCCGTTTTATCTTCACCATCGCACACGACACACAAACTCCTTATCCCCTGTTTCACATTTCTCTCCCCGTTTGGCGTCAAAAAAGCATCCCACACTTCCCACCGTCCTTCGGCACGCTGCACACAGGCAACGGTGGACGGGTGGCGGGCAGCGAAGTGAATGTGTGTAACTGTGGGATATTTTTATGATTTATTTCAAATGCAAACGGGAAATGGACAAAGTTTCCGGCCAGCAGGCGCAATCGTTTCGCAATGTGCCCGGGCCTATCGGAAGTACCGACCGATGGTGGTTTGCTTGCGAAAACAGTGCGTCGTAGTCGGAGGGAGCGGTGAAAGGGGAGTGAAAATTAATGTTCTGTTTCATTGTGCGGCCAGTTGGCGCCTTGACCCAATGCTTAGCCGATTGTGTCGATTACCACTCGTTTTATGTTTCTTTTTATGTGCTTACGATGACATCGATGATATCGATCATGAGGGTTGGTGGGTAACGATGATGATGATGGCATGTCGATGGCATCTCGATCGATTTCTGCTAGTGAATTGGTGCCTACACTACACTAAAACACAAGCCTACGCGCCGAGCGTAGGGCGCAGGGATGTTCGTTCCTGAAATCAGCAAGCAAAGTGTTGCAATGTAGCTTCAAGCAACAAGCCACCGCGTACCGATGCTGAATGACCCTAGTGTATCGTAATTTATTCAAAGTTCACCATAAATAAACTGTGGAAATGAAGTTGTTGCGTCTGTATTTCTTCAGAACGAAGAGGGCAGAGAAGAGCATGCGTGTTTTTCCTTATCGCAACCACCTCGAGGCTATTTAGCAATAAATGTTAAATGCTAGCAAAACCGGTGCCGGAGACAATTTTCCACTTCGCTCCAGCGTCGAGCAACGAAAAACAATGGCTCGAAATCCTTTCAGCCCCGTGAAAATCCTTCTCCTGGGGCATCCTTCCTCCCAGTGCTGCTCTTTTTTTATCGCTTTTTTATGCGCCGTATGTAGATTAAGCGAACGTGTTGCGTAAATTTTCGAGAAACTCGTTTTTCTTTTTCCCCTTCTAATGCGACACACACATGCTTTGATTCAACCGGCTACGAAGGGATAGGGCCATGGAAATGGGAAGCTGTCGGAATGTTGTCTTGCTTTTGGGTAGAATTTTGGTTCTTGAACAAAAAGCTAACAGCAACACCCTTTAGGAAGAGGATGTAGGCTTGAAATGATTGCACCGAGTTTTAGTGCCGGCTGTTGGTTGGCTGTCTGGCAACGACGGGTGCAGCGTCATGTGTTGGTCAAAGGATATCGCACACCTTGCCCTTAGGTGTGCTTACTTAATCGGTCTTTTGAGGGTGCCGAAATGAGTGTCAGGAGATTGCTTGGCTGGAGGATATAGGGCACAGCAAATTTTGAGTCTGCGAGGGGCGGGAGGGAAATGGTCGGATACACGCATTGCGAGCCATTTGAGGATATTGAGGTTAGTGGAATTAAGGAGGCCGAAGATGAACACGATGGCAGCGTGTACGGACAGCAATTTAGGATGAAAACATAGGGATGATAAAATTTGCTTTTGATCACTATTTTTATTATATTGCGAGAGAAGGAGAGAAGCATAAACCTGTGTCGTACATGATACATGACGCAAATGTTACATGGAATAAGAAAAAAAAACTTTTAAACAATTTAAAATTTACTAAATAAATAAAATTGATTTAACTGCTTATGAATCATATAATTAACATGAATAATTATTAACAACTTGAAGCTTCTGCAATATAGTTTAACATTTTATATCGTTTTTTACTCCTAAAACGACTGATGGATGCTAATCTTCTTCCAAGCAGGTCTAAATCACTATTCGCCTAAAGTTATGCAATGCGCCTAACGCTGCTCCACCGCGTTGAGCAACAGTGCGCTTCACGCAAAGGGGTCACCTACAGCAGTATGCCATTTTGCTTTTTGCCATTGCTTGCACATTAAAATTATACATCTAACAAGCTTACTAACACTATCTTAGATTCTTGAAAGATTCACCACACTCAAACCGCATCGCTGCAAACAACACAAATCCTATCAACGGAACTGGTTTTATCACTCAACACCATCAGTCACCTCGATTCAACCCACCCAAGCCATGCTGGACATGCCGGGGGATTCCGGCACAGTTTGGCAAAATTCTAATCGACCCAGGAAATGTCCCCCTCTCTATACAGCTCCTCCATTCCATCCAAACATTGGCTGGCGCATCACCCGCTGTTCGTTTTATATCCTCTCTGGTTATGCTACATTTGTAGCAAATCTCATAAAACCTACCCAAACCTTAGCACCCGCTCTCGTAACCACAAAAACCCTCGGACCAGACCCCACGAGATGGTCGTGATTTTCATGTAAAGTTTCCCCCAGTGGCCAGCGATTGTTTCTCGCCCCGAAGTTGGAAAAAAACCACTACATCGCCCTGCATACCGCCGCCGGAAAAGCCGGCCCAAAAAGCAATACCACCACCGTGCTGGCTCGCTCCCCTCGGGCAAGTTGGTGAATCGTTCGGTCGTGTCTTCTTTCGTTTTTTTTGTTACTACTTCCTCTGCTGCTCCCAGTGCCGGAAAAGGTGCCGGAAGGTTCCACTGGCCGGGTGAGTAGGGTAGGCCCGGTTGGGGGCTTGGCAAGATGGCGAAGATGGCCAGGGCGAAATAAACAACACCGGAAAACCGGAGGCACCCGAAACACTGCCTTTTATATTTATTTATTGTTATTGCCGGGTTTTTTTGTTCGAGTCCCTGCCGGGGACGTCCCCTATTCCCAGCTGCTCCCAGCAGCCCCGAACAGGGTGCGGCCGACCGGGGACACTGGACGCCACCATACCAGGGCAGTGATTTCTACCACTCTAAGGTTAGTGTCAATCCTTTAACAATAATTCAGGCAAAACAGAAATCGAACAAACGCCCACGTCGAAGATCCAAACTGCACAAAGAGATTCGTATTTTCCGGTCCAATGTGGGCCCATCATTTAGTCTGTGTGTGTGTGTGTGTGTGTGTGTGTGTGTGTGTGTGTGTGTGTGTGTGT